>JANSTX010040151.1:0-12914 GCA_027564355.1 Penthetria funebris | reverse complement strand
TTCTACGAATATAGCCTTTACGTTAAACGCTCGACCAAGGCTATTTATGATACAAATTTATATTCTAACCCTTTTTTATTTGATTGTGCTCTAAAATGGATTCGAAATTAAATTAGCGAAACATTTTTTAAATTAAAATAGAGTAATTCTTTGAAAGCAAAGTTGATTTGATTGAAAATGTAGGAAGTTTTTGTAAAATAATCTAATCTAATGTTTCCAATTATAGATATGATGATGAATTTATTATTTTTTTTTAAATTCATAGTTTCTATACTTGCCGTAAAGTATTATAGAAATGTAAGAAATCATCTTCATCGCTTATGTTATACTTATAAGTATTATTAAGTTTGTGCCTCCATTAATATAGTAAAGTTCATCAAAACGAACATCCTTATAAGAGTGCGAACGTTTGTGTTCAATAACATATTATATTATTAACTATTCGTTCAGTACCAAAAACTAATCAGTTTAAGGTGATATATAAATCTTATTCTAAACTATAGTTTGGTATGGTAAAATATTTTTTTATTTACCTAGTCGATAAGCATAATTACGTATCGACAATGTGTTTTCAATTTTTAAAATTATTTTTACAAATAATATTTTTTCTTCCTGAAATACTCGTATATGTGATTTTGAAGGTATCCATCCAATTTAATTAATAGACGATCAGGTTCTTCTCTACTTACTTAAATAGGGTATTACGAATAAAAAATAACACAAAATAGTAAAAATATATTAGAAACAGTTCACTAAGAACTTACTTTCCCATATTATGTGCTACAGTTTGAAAAACATTCGCTGGCGATTAATTCCATACTATTGGTACCTTAACATATATTAGGCTATTTTTGGTGTTGCATTGTCTAAATTGATTATTTTTATTTCACAAAAAATTTATAATATCACACAATTGCACTGATGATAACTAACGATGTGTGCTAACCATAAAATATTATTTAATGAAAAAATTACAATTTTGTACAAGAAACATTAACATTTTGCAATTTCTATAAATTAATTGGTATTATTTGTAAAAATTGTGATTGAAATATTGATCTATTATTATACATCTTTCTTGTTTATCTATAGTTATTATGTAAAACTACTTTTGATAATGTTTTTTTTTTTTTTTTTTTGATATTTCGATTTAATTAATCTTATTATTATTGATCGTAAAATATAAAATATAATTTAATGTATTTTTTTAAAATTTTAATTCAATTATGTAGTAAAATGCCTTTGTTATTTACTAAATCACCTTCTTTTAAAAACTCACAGTTCATTATTGAAGAATATAAATCTTATTTTTTAAAACCGAATTCTTCTATACCGCTTTATTCGACATTATGAGTAAACTTAAAATTTTCAGTTAAAATATTTTAATCTGAATATTGAAAATTGTAATATTTTTCATTGTTAACTTATTTTTAAAACTTTATCCATTATTTTGGTAAAAAAGTTAACAGGATACTTAATTATTAACTTTAAA
Source organism: Penthetria funebris (assembly GCA_027564355.1). NCBI lineage: Eukaryota > Metazoa > Arthropoda > Insecta > Diptera > Pleciidae > Penthetria > Penthetria funebris. The sequence goes on along the minus strand of JANSTX010040151.1, from coordinate 11,422 downwards.
AAATTGCTTTTAAACACCATATAGGCTTTTTTATATTATATTAACAGTAATACTATTTTACTGGACAATTATTACAAATACTTTGAGAATACAAACCATTCTGATCTAATTCAAATAAATATGTGATGAAATTTACCATCATTTTCTTGTATTTATCTATGAATAGAGAATTTATCTTGGGGCCCTACGCAGCAGCACAAATATTTGCCTAGCAAATAAACCTATTTTACATACGAGTATATTTTTGTAGAGAACGCATTAAAAATTTACTACTACAATTTCGTACTTTCTTTCCAAATTAGTAGTTCGGGATGATATAAAAGGAAAATGTTCTACAACATTCATGATTATACTATCTAGTGTATGATAAATAACAAGGCTTTTTAATAAAACAATTGAATAAAAAGAATCGAGCCATTCGTTTGTACATAGTACAACTGGTTTAATGCAATATTATAGATCATATCAATTTTTAAGAATTTATACTGCCGTGATGAGTTAGAATTACATGTGAATTATTCGCTGTGTTTATATAACTGACAATGAGTTTAATGATGAGACCTCACAAACTGCGATGATTTTCATCAATTGATATTATAAATGCAATGAAAGTTTTAGGGTCTCGATTTGGTCCCAATTTTAGTGATGAAAAGATGTGCAGAGTCCCTACCCTGTCCGGAAAACTAAAAACCAACTGATCATATGGTGTGTCGATATTCATCAAGCACTAAATGTTTTAAAATGTATTACTTGTACATTTCACAGAAAATATAATCCCTTATTAATGGATTACTATATAGATGATAATGCATTAACCCGCAAAAATTGCGTGCATGATCTGGGAATATGGTTTGATTCAATGCCGATGTATTTTTTGATAAAATATCTTTTATTGAATTAGGTATAATTTCCTATAAACATTTTCTCAAGCAATGCTAAAAGGGGTCACAATAATTTCAATATATTAAACGGATTGAGAAACAATTCAAAATTCATAATAACTATTTCTAATCATTTTGAGGTTTGAACATCATTATTATCTACACTATATATTGATCACTCTCAATTATATCCTTTTCGGTTGAGTTCACACCTTTTAATTTATTTATAAAACAATCTAAATAATAATCGAATTATTTTTCTAATTCTAATTTATTGTCTCAAATTTAAATCTTCGTAAATTACAAATACCAATTTTTGTACAATTATTCATCGTAAAATTTTTTCATCAACACAATTTTCGTTAAATTAAATAAATTAATTTAAATAAATTAATAAAATAAATTAAATAAATACTTATATAATTAAAAACTAAATCAATGTATACGTGGATATTTTCATGAAATATCAGATCTATGCTCTCTTTGCTCGAAATATTCTTGAAAGTCCTAATGTTTCACTGATATCAGCAAAGTCAAGTTGATCCTTCTTTTTCTTTTTACTTTTATTTTTATTATTTTCTACTGTTACCCCACTACTAATTTTATCATCTTTTATACTATCTTCTTCATCTTCATCGTCCTCACCATCTTCTTCTTCATCCTCTTCTTCGACTTCTTCTGTACTTTCTTCTTCTTCTTCGTCATCATCTCCATTTTTATCCTGATTATCTTTATTCTTTTCAGTATTTGTACTGTCACCACTGTCATCATCTTCATCATCATCACTTATAAATGAAGAAACAATACCAAGTAAACCTTCATCTTCCTCTTTTGTTGGTTTCTTTTTCGTTACGATCGGTACAATTGTTTCAATTTTTTCTTCATCTACTGCAATCGGAACAATTTCATCTACATCATCTTTATCAACAGTAATATCATCCTCAACTTCTAATTGCTCATTTTCAGACATAAATTTATCATTATGAAGTTGTTCATCTTCATCTTTTTCACTTTCTTCAGATTCAACCAAATTATTGTCTTCTGATTCAGATGAACTAGAAACAACGATAAAATTTTCATCTTCATTGCTATTTAAATCATTGTCACTAATATTATTGATTTCTAAATTAGAATTTTCTTGTACTTTTTCGGTTAAATCAACAGTGTTGTCATGTTTCGTTGGTTTGATAGTAAGTTTATCTTCAATTAATTGTGGTATTTCAACAACAACAACTTTTTGTGGTACTTTCTGATTTGGTTCCAAATTAATAACAATTGTTTGTTCGTGAGATTGTTCATGTTTTATATTATTATCATTTTGATTGTTTTGTGCTAAGTGTAAAAGTGCTGATGTATGTTGTAAATTTAATGAATTTTTATCTGATAATACTGTGGTAGGTTTTACATTTGATGTAATTGGTTTCGATGCAACTGGTTTTTTCTTTATAATCACTCGATTTGGTTTAATTGAATTTGGATTAGTTTTTAATGGAGCCACCGGCTTTTCGGGTTCAATTTGTTGTATAATATTTTGTGCTACTGTTGAAGTTACCTTTTTCTTAGTAGAACTATCTGAATCATCGAAAAGTCCAAAGAGACCATCACCAAATATTCCAAATCCATCATCATCATCATCATCATCATCGTCATCATTTGCTACAGTGTCAGCAGCCTCATCTTTTTTGGTATCATCGTCATCATCATCATCATCATCATCGTCATCATCGTCGTCGTCGTCATCATCATCATCGGCAGTTGATGTTGCTGCAACATTAGTAGTATCTGCTTTAACTGGTGCAGTATTAACGGAATCTCCGATTGGTTTCTTATTTCCTGCTTCTTCGTCATCATCATCATCTAAAATTGATAAAATACCACCATCATCATCATCATCATCATCGTCATCATCGTCATCGTCATCAGCAGTATCATCGTCACCACCTACTAAGAAAAATCGATAATTATATAATACAATTAAAAGTACAGATTGTATTGGAAAAATCAATAAGAAAGTTTTAGAAATTCTCAATATTTATTGATATGTAAATAAAATTGGCTTTTTTTTACCTAAACCGAAAATATCATCATCATCATCATCATCATCGTCTGCTGCAGCAGGAATAGCTGCAGCAACTGCAGCAATTGGAGCGGATACAGGATCTGCGGCTGTTATAAGAGTCGGTTCTTGTTTAAGTACACCTTGTCTTTTAATTGCCCGATTTTCTATTAAAATAAATTATATCGATGATTAAAAAAGTTGTAGTTGTATCAAATTGAAATGGACGAAAATTATATAAAATATAAATTAAATAGTTGATGAAATAATTTTAAATCTATATAGTAATACTGTGAAAATCTAACTAGGTAAACTTGATATTTTCTATAATTGCATATTATTGAATGCATAAAAATAAACTGAAACTACTCTAGTTTCCAAAAGAAATCCAGGAATTCGCAAATTATGATAACTTACGAATGAGTTATTGTTCTATGAACCCAATTTACCAAATTACCTTATACTTATTTTCAAGTATGACTTACACACTGTTCAGTTAATATATGTTTAATGATTTTTCTCACAATTGTCCCGAAACAAACTCTGAACTTACTTCTATTTTTGCAAGAAACAGGGGAAAAATGTGTAACTGCTAAATGATAAATGATATATAATTACACCAAATGAATTGAATGGGCTCTTAATATCAAATGAAAAAAAAAAACAACTTTGGAAACATTGAATTACATTCTGTTATCCAGTTCTATATTCCAATTAGTTTTTTGAATTTTATTTTTTTTATCATCTTGTCGACAAATATGACAATATGACAAAGAGAGTTCTTTTTTGTCGACATTACGCTTTAAAACTTTACATGTGATGGAGGTACCACTCGTACCACGTAGAAACTAATATGGGGATAATGATACTCTATATCAGTCACCTGTATAATTATTCTTAATTTAAACACTGGTACTGATAATGTCATTTTAATCACTTCAATATAATAATCTTATCTATAAGAATATATAGTGTTAGGACAATAGATGAAAGTAATAAATTATAAATTTTATGTGAATTCCAATTGTATTATTAATTAATTAAATAAATAATAGAAAGTGAATAACTTACCTGCATCTAGTGGCTTTGATGCACCAAATGCAATTATAATTAAAATTAAGAGAAGTTCAAATAAAAATGATAATTTCATTTTTGATGTCTTTTTTTCTGTGAGATACAAAAAGAAATTAATTATAATTAATATAATTCTAAATCGTTTTATATATAGTAAATAAAATTATAAGTAACATTTTTAATCAATTGAACTAAATGAATATATTACAATTTTATAGTTTAAAAACTTTCTTTACCAATAATAAATATTGTCCTAGAATTCGTACTTAATTTGCATTAACAATGTTTTTTTTTAATTAAAATATTGTTTATTCAATTTGAATCAATATTCATACCAATCGATTATAAATAAATTATATTAAATTATAATTTTTATAGTGAAAATTTAATAATATATAAAGAAAAGAAATATTTAAGCAATTTATTTAAGGTATTCACGATTTCGCCAAAGATTATAGTATAAGTAAATAAATTTGGTTAACATTTTAAATTTTTTATTGGAATTTTTTCGAAATCTTGAGACAGTTTTAATTGATTATTCAAATGTAGTATACCATATAGTATAAATTGATTTGAAATTAAAATAAAAAATTTCTATAAATATTTATTCTTATTTGCTTGAAATTTTAAAGTTATATTAACTAGTAAAATACATAATGACAAAAATCATCACCAATTTCTGAATCTTCCATCGAAATGAAAATGTATGCGAATATGTTTTGAAACTTTGACTCAACGTCTAATTACTTATCTACACCAAAAATTAATTTGATTAAATTCTTGTAAAAAATAACCAAAAATTCATTCAATTACATTTGATCAATTGACAAATAACCAGACTGTACAATAAACAACAGTAGGTTATTTCAGAACAATGTACTTATGTGAATCATTTCAAATTGCATGAATTCCTTCGACTATTATCATTGAAAAATATACATAAATGTATATATGTGAATCAACAATGTTACAATTATACTTAAAAATTTAATAACCTTTTTTTTCCAATTTCATGGAAAATATGCAATACCAAAAGTTAGGAAAACAAAAAAACTTACTTAATTTTTATATGGAAAATTAGTAACAGCATTCATTTAAAGTAATAATTCTTTAACAATTGTTTTGAAAATTATAATTGTAATTTATTATTTAAAACGCACAACTATGACAATAATAAATCTTATATTAAAATATGTTCTATTTACTGGTTAAATATATACTTTAAAAAATTCACGGTACACAAAATTTACTTTCTATTTACATATGAATTGAATGAAATAAGAATAAAAAAAAATAAATTATAAAAAAACATTGTTTAAAGTACGTATAAATTTTATATTTTACATTTCTGGTTGCATTTTATATTTACAAACAAAAACATTGATTTTCAATTTTTAATAAAAACAATCAATAATAAGATTCCCATTCAATACAAACGCATAAAAAATATTTATTTCACTAAAGTATACGAATATGTAAATAATGCGGACAAATTAATAATAATTTTTATTCTGAGAATCCGCATAAGTAACAGTATTCATAAGACATCAAATAATTGACTGTTGCTGGTGATCTTACATTTGATGGCATACATGTGGGTGTGGCTGCAATAGTAATCACTTTATTTGTTTCTAATTTTTAAATAAAATCGATTCACTTCATCTACACCACCATCATCCGTATCACTATCATAATTATTTTCAGCATCATTTTCATCATCATGTACATCATCTTCATCCTCAACTTGTTCTTTTTTCATAACGGAATTTTATTAAATATTAATTCTGTATTAATTTAATTATCGTAAAATATTTGTTCACCAAGTTCACAAAACAATACATTAAGAACTGTATTTTAAACATCGATCATACTTCAGTAAGACAATATATAATGTAATAGAGGTTATGATGGCATCAGAGGGAGGTATAAATAGGTTAAATAACTTTGGTATGTAAATCGGTCACTCCATTCAAATTAATATTAAAAAGAAATTATTTGTAATTACTTATTAATATTATATTGTACTCAAGTTATATTCTAAGAAGATACAATTTCGAAATATTTTGTATGAATTTGGCACTCTCAGCAGAACCCTAATTATAATTAATTTATTAATAAATTAGCAATTAAGAGTATATATTCACATTATACTAAATATGGTACCGGCATTTCGAATATGTATGATTATGAGTAAAGAATATATAATTTTTAATAAGAATCATTTATAGTAAAAAAAAAATTCGGCAATGTGAAACACAAATCAACTATGAAATTAACCATATGATCATATCATTAAACTAGTTTTAGTGCTTACAGAATAATCTATGAACTAGTCCTTGGACACAATATATATACACATGTGTAAACTCCACAATTACACAAAAGTGACACAACGCTACCTGCGTTTGATATGCATGATAATTTAATTGCCCATCGATTTTCCTCGATCATTACATCCTATGTATTTCCTCATATATAAAATTTAAATTAACATATTGATGCACATAAGTGCAACAACACATTATATCATTCATCCTTTCCATTTTAGGTCACAAATAAACGCTTAGACTTTCATATATAATTATTTTTACGTTGTTAATCGTACCATCGTATGTTGTTAATATATTACTTCCGTAAACTGTACTAGGTTTTCGACTTGTGTTTGTGACCGTTGTTTTCAAACCGAAAGTTTTCAGCCCGCTTCAGTCCTACTATTCAATGTAATTGAAACGAACGAATTTTTAAACTGTTCATTACTTTTAGGTATCTGTACTGCCAATAGGCAGACAAAACGCCCCATAATCGGTACCCGAAATGAGATACAATTATAATCACATAACACTTGTTTGACGTTTTTTTTTTTGTTACATCATATTTAGAATAAATCTTAAATTGTCCAATGTTTTTAGAAATTGTAATCAAAATTTATACAGTTTATTCCTGATGTTTAGTATAGCAAAGTTCCAATTAGAAGATTACCTGATCACATTTTTAATAAAAGTGAATACAGTTTGGGTTCCCAAATCGTTTATCAAAATTTATTATTATTCTAAAAATAATTGGCTATTTGTAGTCAGTGCTTTTACATTAAGTGTAATTTAACAGTTTTTTTTTTATTTGCTCCATTTACCTCAATATTTGTACAAGAAATTATAACTTTTCTGCAAATATATACAAAAACGCTCGAGTACCATTTAAAGTGACAATCATTGATTTTAATAAAAATATATAATATAGATATGTTCTTATACATTTAATTAAAACATGAATTATCTATACGTGTTTTATTCTTATTGAATGTTTCTATATTTAGTTGTTTTTTTTTTTTAATTTTTTTTTTATTTTAATTTATTCCATAAAAAATGTTCAACAAACTTTCTTTTTCTTTCTTATCCGGATCTCAAATGATTTGATGATGCACAAGAATTAAATGTAACCATATAACTAATCCCACGTTACTTACTAATAAAATATTTAAATTTTTAAATTTATACTGGAAAAAATGAATTAATATTCATAAATGAGTGTTGAAAATTTTTTAAGAATGACCATGACCGATATTCATTGTCAAGGACATCAACTTTATGTATATAAGAACCTATTTCTGGTCTGCAGAGGAAAAAAGTTAATGATGGATAAAAGATATTCAATATAGAATTAGAGTTCATAATGTATATATGTTTATTACCATCGTAGATATTTAAAAAAAAATTTAATAGTTTTTAAAACTTACCTTATTGAAAATAAATTTTATTAATTTTAACAAAATAAAAACACACTTTTGTTATATGCAAACGAATTTAAATTATAAAACAATTTAATTTTATTTTTTTTTTAAATAAAACTTTCTTTAACACAATCGTCTCGTGTTTTAAGTCAAAAATATTCAATGTTATTCATTCAACGTTTGATCAACAAATGTTCGTTCTACATTAAATTCCGGTCTGGTCTTCAATTCTTCTCTCAAATGAAGACTATATAATTTAAATTATTACTTATATTGTCGAAGATTATAAATAATGTTAATGGTATGGTATAGAGATAGGTAGGTATGTATGGTCGTAAAAAAAAACAACATTGGATAACATTTTTAATTAAAAGAAGAAGAAGAAGAAGAAGCATGAATAACTGAAGACTTTGATTTTCTTCTATGGTCAGTCAACGATACTTTATTAAGTGGGACACTAATACTCATCACATAAACAATTTAAATACGATTATTCTCTGACTTTTTAATGTATGTAAATTATTTATTTAAAAAATCAGGCATTTCTTTCGTCTATAAATTATTTCACAAAATTTATTTAATTATTTAAAATTAAAAAAAAAAGAAAAAAAAAGAGATTTTATTATCATTTTATATTCTACGACTTTGATGGTACATTTTAAATACCAGTACACATCCATATTTATTATCTTTTACTTTCGGTTAAGGCACAAAAATTTCTATTTGTTCCGAATATTTGCATAACTTTTTTTTTTTTCATTTCTTTTATCGAATTCCTCATAAAATTTTGTTAATTGAATGATCAAAATAATGAAATACTTGCACTTTTTGGACAACTTATGAATATCAAGTTCACTTTTTTCTTTATTTTTTGTCATGAAATAATTAATATGTACTCGTAGTAGTGATATATGTGAATGGTAATTTCAATATTTAAATGACCATATCTTCATTATCATTATCTTCATCATTCTGATTATCATCATATCTCATTTGATTCAAATTGCGGAACTAAATACTAGACTATAGAGATAAGACTGCAACTGCAATTTTATACAAATCAATAGGATTTTTTTAAAGAAATATATACCTATTAGTACTAGTAAGTAAATGCAGAAAAGAACAATAAAAACAATTTCAGCACCAACTGGAATTTATATAACATATCATCATAACAGTCTTTGATCGACAAAGACAAAGATGTCAACCCCGAGATTAAAAGTCTAAATAAAACAAAAGACTTATTATTAAACTAATTACGCAGTCGTATTGAAAGAAATATCATCATTATCTTTACTTCTAAGTCACAAGGAAATGTAGGGCATTAACAAGAATCTTGTTTATATTATGTAGTCAAATCGGGTGCCAAAATTAAGAATCAGAGACGAAAATAATATTGCTAACAATCAACCCGAACTGTTTTATGGACACATCTTAAATTGATTATCGACAACTTATTCTAGATTGAATTTCATTTTTATGACATACTGTAGATAGACAGAATAATCATAAAATTGGCGTTAAAAGCAAAATAATAACATATTCACATTTAAGGATTGACATCCAAACTAGCACTAAAATTATATGATTTGCCACATCAATTTGGAATCGAGTATCTTTTATATGTGATATCAAAACGGCAACTACGTGCTAATTGGGATCCTTCGAAGGCTTAGTCGGATCTGCCACTGCTAACCAACCAACCATCTTTTATACGAATCTCCTGGCAATTGGATTATAAACGAAATGAAAAAATTCGGATACCAGTCGGACCAAAAAGAAGATGAACACTTAAGTAGAAGAGCTTATATGGAGATTTATATAAACATATACACATTTGGAAACACATTGTAATTTAATTATATATATGTAAAATTTACACAATTGACTGATATTTTGCGCTCTGACAAGTATGTTTTATGTATATACATATACGTATATTTAAAAGAAACGATGTCATGCACAATTCGAGAAAATTAAAAAGCACTAATATAAATCAAATCAAAATAATCGAATTAAAATAAACTACAATCCAATGTCTTGATCCTGATTTTCCTATTCCGTTGTGTGGTGCTAAGAGTATCTGTAAAATCTCTCAATTTGTATTTAACAGTATTTGATTAATGCATGTTACCAATTTTAGCATACTAAACAGAAACCAAACTTTAACTGCTCACAGAATTTGCTCACAAGTTACACAAATTGTTGTTGAAAAATCTGTACTAACAAGAACGGAGGAGTTGTATATACTGACTGGTAATATCAAGTGACTGTAAAATATCTGGACGATATATGCAAAAACTAGGTACAGATAGAAAGAGCTATATGAGAAACTTATGATTATGATGATAGTTGATAGTAATAGTATATTATTCAATAGTCTATTGAAAACATAAATAATTTACTGACTTACGAACTGACTTATAAGATCTGTTTTAGGTACATATTTTTTGATTATTCGAAATATCGAAGTATGTACTCATAGTCAGCATAGTCGATGTTCTTCATCATTTTAAGCTGTACATCACATGGGTTCATAGGACAGCCCCTCTAAATTTACGTTACCGTTTCTAATAATATTCAACATTTGCATGATACGTAGTATACCGTTTGACTACTTTATTTAGACCTTATAAATAATAATAACTAATTTGGTAGCAGTTGCTTCCTATCATCCAACTGTTTGATAGTAAAATATGTTCAACGGCAAATAGTCTGCCTTTCATCTATTCATGTAAAATATACATTTAAATTATTTTCTAAACCTCAATAAAATAATGGTGTAAATCTACCATAATACAAAATACTAGAAAGTTTTTAATTTGGAATAACCATAAACAGTAACTACATAAACCTTTTATTGTATAATTTCAACAAAAGCTACACTTATAAATTATGGATGGTGTACATAACATCAATTCTTATTTTGAAAATGCGACAGTATACTCTTATATAGTGAATCGTTTTTATTACATTGTACATGAGTCTTATAAAATTAAAAAAAAAGATAATTCAGAGAGCTACTTGCGATTGTGTTTAGATTGAATTCGGATCACTAAAGCGGTGAGAGTCAGAAAGCGAAAATAACATTGGACCTGCAATGTTGTAATATAAAAGAATTCATTTTCTTCAGTTAAATTAAGGAAGATTTTTTTTGTTGCATGGATGCTCGTACCATACACTACTTTATACAACCCTCCGGTAATACTATATAATTATGTGGTCTCACGGTAATAAATTACGAAAAACATTCAAATGAATTACTGCTTCCGGGGAAAAGAAAAACAAATAGCTTATTTGAATTTTACAATACTGTACCTAACGATCCTACTCGCGTAATACTAAATTCAAAAAAAAAAAAATCACTAACCTGCCACAAAATAATATAATAATTATGTGTGCACATAGTAAACCTTATGTAATACCACGATAGTAATACTTATGTTATAATACGGTAATAATTTTGTGGTCTAATGACAAACAAGTAAAAATTTAAATTGTAGTCCAATTACCGATAACACCACATGGAGGTAAATATGAGGTAAGCAATCTAGATGTTAGTCGATCAAACAATACTAATACGAGTATATTAAGAATTATTGGTGAAAAGTCAATTGAATGGCATACACCATTATAACCAGCCTCTTATTTATTAATTTTCGTTTCAAAGATAAAACTGATTCT
>JANSTX010040140.1:0-12914 GCA_027564355.1 Penthetria funebris | reverse complement strand
CAAGTACCTCCCATACAAACTTTTTACTCCTTTTAGATTAAAATTGGGTTTATAATATCATAGATTAATATAATTATATTATATATAATTACTATTGCATTGGATATCATCCAATACAATAGTTGGCAACCAATTATACGTTTCTCTTGTTCCTCTCTTTCTCAATTTTATTGTACTTCATTTCCATTAACAGTTCTTGATTCTTTTTCGATTTTCATTTTGTCCGTGTTATATTCCTAATACTTTGATTGAGCGGTATTAATTTATAGTCTAAGAAGCAACCTGTTTAGCTAATCTCTGGCTTTACGACATTTGAAGCTATTTCCTACTTTTAGCTGTCCTGAACTAATGTCAGCCATTTTATATATTGAATAATATGACATATGAGATAGTACGGGTCATCATCTTTGTGTTTCTTGATAATGAAGATCAGGCATAAGCTCCCATAAATTCACGTTTGACCAGAAAATTTCCGAAAATATCAGCGTACCAATCTTCATTAGTATTGACGATAAAACATCCTTAAGAAGTCGGCTGCCTTATTTTAATAGATAAAAAGTCGAAATTATTATATGATAAACATCTTTATATTACAGAAAAAAAATAACAAATCTGAGTACATTACTTAAAATTATCGAAATATCCGATTGAAGATAAATTGGTTATAAAAGTTATAAATTAACAATCTATAAAATGTGTTGTTTGTCAAAGATTAGTTACTGAAATAAGTAAAGGAAAATATATAGCTTTAATTTCACTTAATATAATAAAATCAATTAATCACATAATAAGATATTATATTCAAAATAAGTTTTCAACAAAAACCTGTTATTTGTATTTCATGCAAAATTATAATATAATGCCAGTCCTTACTATTTTTTAATATTTTTTTTAACATTTGTAAATTTTTTTTAAATTAATTCAAGTTATTTTTTGAATTTTTTGTTCCATTTATTATATTCTTCATTTGTAAGCCTTCGTATATTAAACTAGATATGCAAAAAAGAGAACTTTGATAATAATGCTCTAGTCAGCAGGTAATGTAAAATTGGACTCATCAAGATGCCGTGGACGAAATGACTTAACAAATAGTCTGCGATGAATAATATTTTGGGAAAGTGTAGAATTTGCTTTATAAGAGCGCTGTCATTAAATGGAATACAAATTCCTCACTTAGGTGTGAAATAAATAGATTTTCAGTTACATAATGAATTTATAATATAACAAACCACTCTAATTAATGAAAATATTTCATGTTTGGAAGTCTTAAATTCTATTCAATCAAATCATTAAGAAAAAACATTTTCTGTGATACACATTTTACTCATGTTGCCAGAAACTGCTACTTCGGGTGAACGTAGTGTTTCGAAACTAAAACTTTATAAATATTATATGCCACCGACAATGACTCGGGAATGATTAGTAAACTTATCTATAAAATGTATAGAATCAGAAGTAGTCAATACATTAAAGTACAAAGAATTCATTAAAAATTTTGACAAAGTTAAAGCACGCCGTGGAAAATTTAATTGAACGTAGCTACCGATTTTTTTTTGCCATTATATGAATTGAAGTATTATAAATTTATATATATATAGTAAATTAGTCATTCAATTGTAATTAAATAATTAATACAGAACGGAGGAATAGACCAACTTAGTATGCTATATTTTTTTCACTAGTAAAACAGTAAACATGCAATATGTAAATATAAGTGTGTGTCTGCTGTTAGCTTGCACAAAATACTATAATTGGACAAACTTCTAAAAACTAACGCATTTTATGTGTTTATTACATTCTATTATATTGACCGGTTTATCAGAGAGACACAAGGAGCTTAACTATGCTAATGACTTACTAATTTTTTTACGTAGTAGTTAGTATTCAATTAAAATAAAATGTAAAAATTAATATATGGCTAGTACATAAGCTTAATATATCCATGAACTAAACAAATAAAATTTTTACGTTAAGTAATATTAGTTAACAATTATGTTAATGTTATATTTTGATATCAAAATGCAATTGGCGCAAAAGTGTTAGTTATATAATAATTCTAAATATACTTATTATAATTTTATAGCTTAAAATAAAACCCAAATGTAATTAAGACTAATACTTTGTTTTAAACTAAAAATTGCTTAATTTGTCTTTTCCATTATCAGAATTATAAACATTATTTAGTAAAGGAGTAACATCATTAAGATTATTACCTGATATAAATTCTGAAAGTCGAAAAAAAAAAAATTATATAAAATAAATTAACTTTAATATTTGACAAAAAGACATTTTAAACCTCTTAATAATGTATCTAAGCTATTTTCATTTGCTACTTCCGCAATTTGTGTATTAGTAGCTCCATTTAATACCAATTGAACATCTTCTATGGGACCCAATAAAATGAATTGTGTACCCATCAAAGTTAATTCTTTATGTAATGCTCCCAAACCACGGGCGACAGTAAAATCAAATTCTAAATTCATTTCACAATATTGAAAACCGAAAATTTTTCACAATTAAAATATTTGAATTTTTCGTATACCGTTCAGATTTCTGCAATCCAAAACCATTGGAATAGGTCCATATTTATTAACAGCATTAGCAATACCAGATCTGACCCATTCAATAGCTGGAAAATATAGTAGACTATGCCGTGAATTTACCAATACGTATTCGATGCCAGAATGTGTCTAGGGAAAACATAAATTATTAAGTAATAATTTCAATATTAATTATTATGAAGATAGAGATAAGTAGATAGTAATAACGTAAACGTATTTCGTTTACTTTATTAAAATTACGGAAAAAGACAAAAACCATAGAAGAAATGTTTATGCTGTGTATTATGCTGATAATGATGCTCTAATGCCAGTAGGTAATGTAAAATTGAGATGCCGACTGTTACCAGGTACTCGATCACAATACATGTCAGTGATGACGTGTGATCGATGCTAAAAAGATGGTATCAATGTCGTGTTTGACGACTGATTCGAAAAATATACAATAACAACAAACTAGGTCGCTAAAGATTTATGCACCACTACTAAAATATTCAAATATATAACTGAATAATTATAATTGATTCTAAATTTTCCAGTGAGTTGGTAATTTTCAATTATAGTGTAAGTTCGTATTTAACATTACATGCATATACCTCAAACTTTTTGTGATGCAAGCGTCCTTGAGGCGTAAACGTCAAGATGAGTATGATGAAATAAAGACTCATAGTTCGTATTCTATTCATATTGACTAACTATGAATTATAATTTATGAAGTAGCGTAAAAAGTTTGTAAATGTGTGATAGAAAGATGATTATTTTTCAAGTTATCATCTTTCCTATTTATTATTGTGATTATTGCACCATTCATCAGATATAATACTGTTTCGTAGATTTGATATGACATCATCATCATGATCTCAAACAGAACAACCGTTATTGTTCAACAAACCACAAGACATTGTTTACATTTTCAAACCAGCACTCCACATCTTACCACTGGTACCAGCCTATTTAATAACAATTCTCCGCCACGTTATTTCTGGACGACCTTCTATTATCAGTCAAGTGCATATTTTACAATAAGATTCCAGTTATGCGCGTATTTTACAATATCATTGACCGGTTGCCTCAGTGTATGACTGACCCAATACCACTTTCTTTGGTTGATAATTCTGTTCATTGCCTTCAGATCTGACAATCTCCACAAATTCTTGTTTTATATTGTATTTGATCAAAAAAAATTTAAACACTGACAGACAGTCAAAATTACGGTTAAACAATTAGTTTTAAAGATGCGCAGTTTTAGATTTGTTGCAATTCGTAACGACCTTCAGTTTCCATTTAGCATACCAAACATTTACCGAGCCTTCTATATGCAAAACTTTACATCTGTTTTAGCACCACCATCAATAATTTACAAATATTATATTGGAAGTACTCTACTTCTTCTATTTCTTCGGCATTGACCGCAATTGAACATCTCATAGACGTACCAATCTATATTAGTTTCGTCTTTGAAACATTGGTCTTAATATAGACTTGTTCACATTTCATGTCTGAGCCAGTTTGCGATAGTCGGCAAATGTCGTTGGCGAAGCGAGATCTTCAAGGCGACCGAATGTATATCGGAAATATGTTCACGGTTTCCACGATGCCAAGTTTCCATATCGCGAATAACGATATAGACCGCATGTTGTCTCAGTATGTATAAGTTTTAATTTTATCTGACCAATTATCAAATAATAATCACTAAAAACAATACGGCATGATCAACACTATCGAACAATAGCAACAAAGTTGACAAACAGCATATATAATGGCGTTTGCTTTTCAATTGATTGGAGTGTTTATATAATCTGTGCACGATCTACAAGTTTTGAAACAAGTCCATGAATACTCGATTCCAATACCGAATTGATATATCATGAATAACTATTGCAATAACCTTGTTTTGTGTTCAGTAAGGTGAAGATACGCTAATTTTCACACATACTGAAGTTACCATTCTTCGACACCTTGATTATCAACCCTCCTAACATTCGGTCGCAATATTATCGAAATGTTTATGTATATCCCGTCGTGCGCTTTTCTCAGTGGACTTCTAGAATATTGCATTAGTTTACTTAAAGAACAGTTGTAACATATTTGTTTAAATTGATTTAAGTAAACACATAGTACATTATAAAAACATACCACTGATTTTAATAATTAATCTACTCTCACTACTACTACGTAATTTCATAACAATATATTTTTAAAAAAATACCAGTTTCTTTTCAATGATCAATGCTGGACGAGCGGCACGATGAATCAGAAATCCACAATCAGTAGCTACGCCAAGTAACAATCCAATTTCTACACCAATACATAAAGAAATAATAAAAGTTACAGCACCGGGCAATAATTCACGTCTACTGCACCGCCATAATGGTCTAACTACTTCGTATTCAATCATAAAAACTACAGCTGATATAATAACTGCACTTAATGCTGCCTTCGGAATATAATGAAAATATGGAGTTAGAATGCCCAATGCAATTAATATTAGAATACCTTTTAAAATAGAATAAATTAATATATTATTAATTATTAATTTATATTTCTTACTTGTATAGATGCCTCCAATGGGCGTTTTGACACCACTAGCATGATTAACAGCACTTCTTGAAAATGAGCCCGTTATTGGAATTGAAGAAACAAATGACCCACATATATTACTTAATGATAATGCATACAATTCTCTGGTTGCATCAACACTACTGCCACTAAATGCTTTTGATATTGCCACATTTCCTAATACTGCAATTATGGGCACAAGACCAATGGATGGACCTAATTCAGAAAGCTTTAAATGAACAATCCAGTTAATTATATGCTTATTATTTAAATAATTTTATTTTGTTATTTGTAATCATCATCATCCAAGTCTGCAAACACTATTAATACGCCTTATCAGCTCCGATCACACACCCGCAAATAACATAAAGTGTGATCAAGTTACCGGTGAAGATAAAGATAGGATGAGTAAACTAGATGTTAGTTGATCATTTCATTTATCACAATGTCATTTGAAATACAGCTTGTAAATGTTCGTGATAGAAATTACTTATTATATTAAAAATAAATAATCATTACTTCGAATAACTCGGTTTCCAGTTTTACATTTTATTATAGCTGTTATTTACAAACTAAAATGAAAAAATTAACTTACCATTTCAGAAAAACTCATGTCCACCAATTTGCCTTCAGAATCCAAACGTGTTGTTTGAAATGGTGGCAAATTGAAATCTGGCAAGCCACTTCGAACAGTGCCGGTTAAGATAAATGGCATTTTTCCAGCCTTTTCTGCATAGAAAGCTATAAGACTTGCAAATAGTACTACAAATGCATTACGCGAAATAGAAATTAACCATAATACACCACCAATAGTTTTCCTTGACGTTGATGCATTTTCTGGCGTTTTAATGTCTTTGAGTTTCTGAAAGTATAAATATTATTTACATTAACTGATTATTATATGTTAGAAAGGGTTTAACGTATCTACAAGAGTAGTGTTATTAATAATATTATTTTAGATATTATTGTTAATGGCGACAGATATGATATAATACAACAAAAGAATTTTAGGGTTATCATTACGCAATTGGATTAGATTGACGTAAACCTTATGTATATTTGTTAGAAATTTACTAAGTAATTAATTAATACCTGCCTAACAGTTCCGGTTGAAAATCCACAGAATAGAATGTACAAACGTATTTTAAATCTACTATACTACGCTATTTTCAGATCAGTGCTTCGCACTTAGACAAAAGATGTCTTAGAGTGTCTGATTCATTTAAGATTTCTCTGTATAAGGAAGTAGTTTTTTTTAAAAAAAAACATTTTACGCCTATTTTCTTGTCGAGGATTACAATGAAAAAAACAGTATGACTGTGACAGAATAAAAAACTCTCCATAAAATGTCAACCACTTTTTCGACATTCTTGGACTGAGCCAGTTTTCTGGTAAGTCTTAGTCACAAGGATCAAAGTAGTTAATTGTTTTATTACTAAGCTACAAATCAGAGTCTTGTCAACTGGAAACCGCAGCATCTGATGATATAATCACAACAAGATTCAAGAGTAGGAAAAAATATGCCACAGTTGTTCAAATTTACGTACGCACAAATATACTTTTATAGACATTTATTGTGGTCTTGATGGGATTAAAAATCAGATATTATTATTTACAAAGGAGATGCAATATTAATTGGGAATCTGTAATGGGTGCACAAGGTGGTATGGGTGATAAGAACCATAATGATGAGCGTTTTGCATATATGTGCAACAATCACAATCTTCTGATTGATGGTACAACAATAACCAAACATTCCTTTGGCGATCGCACAAGTTAAAAAATAGATTAATTAGCTAAAATTAAAAACTTCAGAAATAAATGTCGTCAGAGAAGTTAAGATCTTCAAGTCGACCGGTTAGACCCCATATGATACCATGCGGGTTCAGAGTTTACTTTGATCATAACCCAGTCCAAGACGAGCAGAAATAATATTAGCGACATAAAAAATATGACAAAGCCTTTCTACGATGCAAAACTCTACATTGTGAATAGACCGCGAATCATTAGTTTAGACGGTATACTATAACTTTCTAGGAGTGTCCACATCATACTACGATCAATACTATCGAATGCCTGCTTGAATTGACAAATAACACATATAATGGCGTTTGCCATTCAATCGCTTGCTTAACAATAATCCTTAATCTATTGATATGATCTGTGTAAGACCTACCTGACTGCTTTTTTCGAAAATATACTCGTTTGCAGAACTGAACTGATCTCATATGAGACCAGATCAGTTTCCTTTATATTGTTTGAATTTGAAGCGTGTTATGTACGAACTGGAATATTTTCAAAACATGTACGCCTATCCCGCCGTGCACTTTTACCAACCTCTTTGTCCAGTTGACTATATAGTGTCTGCAGATTCTGTTGGTTCATAGCATGCTGTTGTTATAGCATTCTTGATGTTTTTCCTCCACATTATTTGATTCCAAGTGATATCACTAACCCATTTCTTCCTTTCATAATGACACCAAGAACGTTCCCACCGTATCAATGCGTCTGTGACTGTGTTTTAATCTCGACGACACGCCATAATTTTTAAGTTCATATGTCCAATAATCAAGTGATGGTAACTAAAAGCATCTATAGAACGTTTAACAGAGAATTTTTATCGCCTTCGCTAATAGTTGTGCAATTTCTGATTTGTATTTTACTATGCGCAAATATATTACCACTAATCACAAGGTTATAAGTACTGCACATTTTGGCAAAAAGTTCTCCATTATTATTCATATCACCTACTCCGTGTGTATACTATCGACCAATATAAACATTATAAATGACAACGATAATTTTAGTACAACATACGCCGGTTGGTTGTGGCTATAAATATAGATATAAATGCCTTTCTTGTGTACTTGGTATATAAACAAATACCTCACCAACAAAATGAGCTTTGGCTTTACACATCTCTCTACCGAATTATTCAATTATTTAGCCAAACAACAACATGTTTCACAGTATATAGAAAACTAATGTGGTTTTTCGGTTGATATTTGATTTTTTATTGTGAACATCGTATAATAAATTGAATAGAGCTTGTGAAAAGTGTAAACGGAAAGATTACATTACCCTTTACGCATCAGGGCGCATATTGCGGCATTATGTTAATTTGTGGTTGCCTACTTTCATATAACCTTAAATGTCAAGCGACAAACTGCATTAGTTTCAGATATATATTGAAACATGTTGTTGTTTCGTTATACAATTGAATAATTCCGTAGTATAGTGTGTGAATCCAGAACTACTTAATTTGTTGGTGAGATATTTATTTACCAAATACACAAACAAGAAGATAATACCTATATTTTATTTCGGTTGTATTTTATTTTGGTGATTCAGAACAACTTAAAACAGAAACTTGTGTAGAAATAGATTGAGAAGTGTGAGAGCCGACGCTGTTAAGTAATAAGACAAGGAAGAACCAATTTGATGGTACATGTGTATTGGAAACGACGAATTAACATCGTTATTACCTTTGTGGCATAAAGTATAAGATATAATGCTTAGTGATGTATGAAATAATATACACAATACAATATTAATTATAAAAAATAGACGAAGGCACTTACCCGCATTAGTAACAAAACAACAATTGAAACGAATCCCAAACAAAGGTCACCTACTCTAAAGTGGATGATATTCACATATACCGACTTCAATGTCGATAAAAATCCATCGGAAGAACCTCCAGATAATCCTAATAAACCCTAAAATATTATCATTAACCATATTTGAAACGTATTTACTATAAAATTTCGATAATAAAAACTTGACAATCATAAACCTTAAGTTGTGATGTTATTATTATAACAGCAGTTGCTGATGTAAACCCAACAGTTACGGGCAATGATATTAAATCTACGAGAGAACCTATAAGAAATAAATGCAAATTTTTATTTTAGGTTCTTCATTGTTTAAAGTGATATTATACAACAGTAGCTTTGATCGACATTTATCTTTTCAGATCTGTGAGTCAAGTGTATTGATAGGGTCGGGAACATACTTTTAATATACAACAACTATCACAACATAGTAAGTTCTAGTAAATAATATTAAATTCCACAAACATAGTCAGCAAAGTGTCCTCGCATATTATAACGATACGGTCAGTTGAATTTTGGACCCGAGTCGTAAACAGGATGATTAATATGTCGCATAGAATTTTACGACAACTTTTTGTCAGCCCAAATGCACATGTGATAACGTGAACTGTCATTAATTTAAAAAAACTGGAGTCTCTACTGATGTAAAGTTCACATATAGGTCTACACATAAATGTTTCAAAGACGGAAACTAATGAAGATTGGTTCGTCTATGGCATACCGCTCAATATTTGAAAAGTTATTTGGCAAGAGATGATAATGCTTAAAAAAGGAGTCAAATCACGCATACAAAATGCGCGTTCGGAATGCTAGATAGAGTGTGGCTGTCGATACCGATTTCTCGTAGGCTTAAATTGGGTAAATTTAAGCCAAAATATTATCGGTACTATTGTATGGCTGCGATATTTGGAAAGTGACAAATATAATTATTGTCACAAATCCAAGTTTCGTCAATATGTGCCTTAGACGCATATTAAAAATCTTGTGACCAAATACAATATCAAATGAGAGTTTGCTTAGTTTACCGGATAGAAACGATTATTAGATTGCAGCATCTGATGACACAAATGCTTTTTCATTTTCTTGATGATTGCATACTATTTGATAATATGACAGATTAAGTTAAAACTTATGGTAGATATGAACTTGAAACGAATTAATTGTGATGAGGAACTGAGCCGATTTGACGAATAGTTTAATTTACATCTTATAATAGCACATTGATACCACTTAGTGTGAACGTGTATTGTAAATAAAAAATATTACGCAGACTATTATTTTGTATCATAATTTGTTATTTAATAAACGTTTTTTGGATCTGAATTTAAATTTGAAATACTGCGTCTATTCTTTTCATTTGTGTTGCATTTAGTCGACTTGTGTGCAGTTTTAGAAAGTTCAAATATACAGCTGATTTACGATTGTCATTAAAATGTGTTGCTACTATTTACTTTAATTACCATAAAGTTATTAGCATGAAATAATTACATCTATAGAGTTTCTTTATGTTGTATATTTTATTTACCCGAGTAGTACATACCTAATTTTAGGACGCCCATTATAAATTCAACAATGCCGGATAAGAAACATAATAATATAGCAAAATGTGGACCTGAAGTTCCACCTAATCCAGTATGCCTACTTGTCATTAATGATAAAAGTGCAGTAGGTCCAATTGTAACTTCACGACATCCACCTAATAAGGCGTAAATAACACCACCAACAAACGCAGAATATAAACCATACTAAAATATTAAATAGAAATAAATGTATAACAGTACTTCCATTACGTTTCTGGATAAATACAAAAGAATCAATATTAATCAATTTTACTTGTGGTTCTAGTCCAGCTAAAGTAGCATATGCTAAGCCTTGTGGCAATACTGTTAATCCTACTGTAATACCCGCAATTAAATCAGCTACAGCAAATTCACCAGTATAATTATGTAACCACCTAATTCCAGGAAAAAATTTTGTCGCTAACTTTATGTTCATTTTAATCTAACCTAAGTTTAGAAAACAAAGAAATATATTAATATTCAATGTACTTATAATAATTTAAGTCTCTTCACATAAATTTGGAAGAAACAAACAAAAACTTTTTTGATGATATTATCGAAACAGGGAAATTATATTTCATAAATTGGAAACTAAATTGTACAATTGCCTGACTGCGAAATTTGGAAGGGACAATTAACATCGTGTCACAATTCAAATTTTCGGGAATAGGCGTCTCATGCGCATACTTAAAATGTTCTGTCCCAAACGAGAATTTGTAGAGGATGACATATTTGGAGGCGATGAACAGAATTGCCAAACGAAGAAGTCAACAACAGACACTATACAAACACTGCCCATAATGTTAGAAAGGTATGGAGATAATAAGAAAGACCTCCGCATAGCATTCACAGATTTTATGAAAGCATTTGACAGATTACCTAAAGATGACGCTTGGTAGACATTAAGATTTCAAACTGTTCCTGAACATATATCTTTGATATCAAATATATTTATTGTATATAAATGCTATCACTATCATCAATGATATACACCACGATTCTACATCTATTTATATTGTATTCCCGATTCTAGCACTAATACAGACGGATATCTCCTGAGAGCATTGCCGATCCTGATCGATGATGAATAGTACAGTCAAATTCTTCTAATAATATTAACCACCTAGCAACTATCGAACACATGTCTTTTTTGTTCATAGTCATTTGGAAAGCCTTACAACCCGTAAAGATTTTGAATTTAAGACAGAACAAATAAACTCTTAACTTTTTTAATGCCTTCACAATGGCGGTGACTTCTAATTCGAAACTTTCGAAACTTGTATAATTTAAGTCAGCAGGTGTGGAATTTGAACTTAAATAAAATACTGGATGAAACTGATTTTTGTGTTCCTGCAACAAACATCTTCAAATCCGATCTAGCTAGCATCTATCTATAGTTGAGTTTCTAATTCAGTATTAAATATTGTTTATACTGGATCTTTACATAGAATTTCTTTTAAATAAAAAAATGTCCTGAATTGTTCTTGTCCGAATGTAAATTTTTGATCCTTTCTTGTTAAATCTGTTAAGAGGCTTTTCCATCGTGGCACACTTCCAAACGTACTTTCGGAAAAATCCGGTTAGTCCCAGAAAGCTTTGAACCTGGACCACATTTTTTGGCGTTGGTAAATTATTAATTGCGCTGGTCGTTATCTGTGCTTTACGGTGTCCTCAGTAATGATGTGAACCAAAAACTGTAATTTCATAACATGAAATCACATTTTTCCTATTTTATTATTAATCCATTTTCAGCTGCGGTCTTAAAAACATTTTTAAGCTTATAGAGATTTTCTTCTTCACACCGTGATGGTATTATTAAATAATCAATGTATATCAATACTACTCCTTCCTTAACTTGTGAATGAAAAATGTTATTGATAAAACGTGGAAATTTTATTGATAACACGGTGAATTGCAAAATCCGAATGGTACTTTAAAAAATTCAAATTGATCGTCGGGTGTACAAACGATGTATACTTTTGACTTGATTCTACTATATCTACATGGAAAAATCCATTTCTTTCTAGAATAGAAAAAAACGTTGAGTTGTAAAACTTTTCTATTATATCCTCCATCCTTATTCGAAATGGGTAACGTTCTTTGAACCTTATCATTCTACTTTCTATAGTCGATGCATAATCGATGACCACCATCTTTTTTCTTTACGATAACTATAAACATTGCTTTATTTGTTCATTAACAATTTTATTCTCTTTTGGTGCAAGTCTACAAGGGATTTGATAAATTGGTTACTCATCTTTCAAATTTATGTCCTTTTCCATACAAGATTTTATGGGCCTAATTGGCTTGCACTCTGAAATAACTTTCTAAACTTCATTTCTGATTTATCTTCAATATGATTCAAATTATCAAATCTACTTTCTTCGTTCAATCCAACAACATCAATCTCAAATATAAAATTAACATATTAATTTTTGTGTTAATTTTCGTCCTGGGCATTGACGTTAAAAGGCATCCAGGCCGTGATTGGAGGGTCTCTAGGATAATATGCGGCTAACATATTCTACTTTAAATCTAGAGCCAATGAACATGGCGACTGTGCCGCCATTACCAAAGCATATAGCCTAGGCTATTATTGTTGCCAATTCGATAATAACCGAACA
>JANSTX010040129.1:0-12915 GCA_027564355.1 Penthetria funebris | reverse complement strand
TTCAACTTAATATGTGGTAAAACAACTAAAAACGAAATATGGCCCATATCCATAACGATTCCACAATTTATTCCCTCATCTGCTGCCATTGAGATGAGGAAAATAAACATAAATGACATACACAATAATGAATTTTCATATATTTTAATTATGTCCAATCTGTCAGGAAAATACGTTTTACTCTGTTTCATACTATTTAATGAAATACGGGTTTCTCTTTAAGGGATGTTCATTTGAACTAACCTGAATAAATGTATACATTTCACGAATTGGTACACCTTAATGAAGCTATGCACATAATAATAAATTAATTTGAATGATAATCATCTTTATCCTTATGGCATATACGAGTATATTCTAATAATACCCGTATATTCTCAGTACACTTATTGACATAAATTATGAAAAAATATTTTCATAATTTATGCAATTAAGGGCATTTTAATTTTGGTATTTTTATTATCAACATGTAAAAGATAAGATAAAAGTATATAATAATTTACTGGCTAATTTATATGTTCATGTATATAATGCATACCTAATATTTAATAAAACTTTTTAACGACTATAAATATAAGTACTCACTTAATAATTAATATTAAATTATTTATTTTATATTAATACTTAATTTTATAAGATCAAAGGATAAATCTTATTTTATAATTTATTCAATAGAGAACACTTGAATATATCTCTAGGAATGGAAACATGAACGCCCTTTGATTAACAATATAAATTCATTATATTCTTAACTGCTAAAGATAAAGAGGATTGACAATTCGATTTAACTGAAAATTATTAAATAATGTTTTACACATAGAATTTAATTTAAATATCCAATAACTGTTCCTTGAATACGATAAATGTAACAACAAAAAATAGCACATATTTATAGGACACTGGACTACTATCTTAAGATTCGGTTTAAATATACATGATGAAGTTTTTTTTTTATTTTAGTAAGGTCAGCAAAATTTTTTGTTTTATAATGCAACCTTAACTAAAAATAAATCTTCTAAGCTCCCAGTATATAAACTTAGAAGTTGCGTCATACCTTCTCAGGTACGGAAAGTCTATGTTTAAAAGATTCCGAATTATTTACATTTTCTATAAGTAAAATTTCTACTAATTATATGAGTAAAAAATAAGCTGTTTCTTAACATATAAACACAAAATATATCCTTATTTTAGCCATACAATACTAATCATAACACTACGATGACAAGGTAATCACTGAATTTACCAAATTTTGGAAATCTGTATCAGGAGAACATAATTATTAGTATGTATATGAGGAACTAAAATGAAATATCTCAAAACGTATAAGCTGTAAAGTTGATATTATACATTCATACTCAGTACTTCTTATACATGTAGTCCATATTATATCCATAAATCAACATATAAAATGGAAAATTGCCAACTACTACTTATCTCTCTGCATTTGTTTATTAGCTCAAAATCAAGGATTCCCTGCAACAACTTACTTCTTTTGACATTTCATTTTTGTTCGCGGATGTAGGCTTCCATAAATTCAATGCGATTTATTTTAAATTTGTTATCAGTTAATGTACAGGATGGATCGCAAAAATGAGCTCTTCCTGTATAGTAGTTTTGACTCAAATATTTCATACTATTACGACTCATTGACAGATCAAAATTCACCATCGAATAAAAGGATGAGAAAGGGGTATGCAATATTGTTCGTTCCGTAATGACTTACAAGAGAATATTAATCGAGGTATAATATATCGTAACTTCGTAGGATCAGATTCATCTTACAGCATTTGTTCTGCACATTTAACACATTGCGGAATATTAGTGCTTCCTATCAAACGTTTTTTTAGTTTGGGTTTCGCTTATCCTCTTACTTGTTTCTTTAAAATTTAATTATTTTATATCATATAATATATACTAGGTATTATCCAAACATGAAGGTTCATCCTTCTATGTTATTCGATAATAACCCTCATCAGCAGATTATAAATTTATTAATTAGCAGTTGAGATAATAATAACATAATAAATAAAGGATATATCCCGAAATTGCTCTGAAAAACACTAAACATCGGGAAGATTCTGGACTACCTTCATCTACGCTGGAAATCAAATGAACACAATGTTTATAATAATTATTTGTAAAATCCAATATCACGTAGCACTTATGTCTAAATTCAAAAAATCTTTTCAATACTCAATTACCTACGAGTATATTACACATACCATTCATTTAATGTAGTAATTAACATTAAATCTACGCTCTGACCTTTTATGTAATGGGTGGATGATGGTATGAATAATTACCCTCCTACATATTTACATGAGTATAGAAATGGTTTATTAATTAACACATAATGTAAAATGTGTATTTAATAATGTACAGGATATTTTTGGAATTTTAAAATTCTTTTTACAACTTTAAGGGTTTTCCTTCACTTTTCTCAACATAAAGTTATCTTGAGATGAATTTTCTAGTTTTTGTTTTTGGTTCTGAGAAACTTTTATGGGTTTCTGCCGACTATTCGGTACGTGGGTGAAGTTGAATATTTTATTTATTTATCCTTTTAGACGAATAAGTCTCATATCATAAATATTAGTATATTGGAATTTTTTTTTTGTTTATTTCAAGCATATTAACCTTATTACATTTGAATGTTTTGTTTTTGTTTTGTTTCGTTGTATCTCATTTCCTTTTGCTTCCACTTATATTTCCTTATGTAGTTAATTGCTTTTCACTTTTTATGATTAAATTATTGATATCTTCTTGAAAATGTATCTTCATCTAAAACTTGATTAGAATATTATAATTACATCTGAAATTATAAGAAACATTATTCTTCTTACACTACATTTAATAATTCCTCTTCATTGCTTTATTCCTCAATCTAATTCTCCACAAGTGTCTGTCTTGTGTAATTAACGTTAAGAAAGATTATGGGAGTAATGTCATTGTTATAAAGGCTAATCAAATCGTTATTAATATAAGTGGCGTACCATTGTTGATGATATATTGTTAGTATGGATTCCAGTTAATCGTATATATTGCGATATCATTGACTAGACGCTTCAACGATCTTCAAAAATTATTATTATGTTATATTTGGCCAAAATACACTTAAAAGGTGTCTAATATACCACATGATGATATTCGTCACTTTTCAATATTTTAGTACCGATAAACAATTCGAGTTGAATATGTCCTATATGAGTTTGTGTATTCCCATCATCTGCCACATTTTTAAAGCATGATATGGTCACTATATATCTAAAGTTGCATCCTTGCAATATTGATTTTCTCCACTTATTAAATTTTTTAATTGGTTTGTTATGCGACTGTTAGGGGATAATCAATTCGCCTTATGTATTGTTTTGTGCTTGAATTCTATACTTTACATCAATCAAAATTTTGTGATTGTTATATGTATCTGCGAAATGCTCTCAAATTAAGTTCATAGAATCCATACCATGTACACCCATTACAAATTTCCAATTAATATTGCGTAAAAATAACAATTTATGATTTTGATACAAAAATGTATTTTTATCCTCCATAGATGCTTGTTCCGTTTCGGCAATTAAAGAAATTACAGTGTGTTTAGCTAAATTGATTATAATTTTCAAGAGTGATCAGGATAATTTATATGTTAATAATATAGATACTCATATACTCATATACTTCATTCCTTCATCCATCATATTTTGTAACAGAAACATTTTTTGAAATCAGATTCATTCTTAGGCTTTACAAATAGATTGACTAATTTATGGAAAATAACTCGATTACTATTGAGATGGTGCTTTTTAGCCTTGATTTCTGACATATAACGTGATCGAGTTACCGGTGACACCACGTGGAAGTGAAGTAACATCGTTATAACCTCATATATATTCAAATGGCATGTTTAAGTTGTCGTTTTTAATTAAATAACACCGGAAACAATTATAAAATGAAATATTTGAACAGAAAATATATACGATTTGTGAATAATTCAGTATATTAGTGCAAACATTGCACTCAACTTACATAATAATCCCTTGAAAGTGAAATTTCTCAAAGATTATTATCTATACATTTATAAATAAGGATATAAAGTTGATGAAATCATTGTTTTAAATCATTAAATTTTATGGCATAAATTATTTATTACATGATGGCGTGAAGAACTTCGAAAATAATTCAAATAGGAATAATATGTAACCGACTGCTTCCAGTCGTCAGCAATAGTTTAAGTTTTATAGTTCTCGGAATAGTTTGTGATACCATATTTTCTTAGTTTGTATATGGTCACCTCAACAATGAATAATAAACCAAATCTTTATTACTATGGTTCATAATTTATAAAATTATCATAGTATTCCATAAAATATAAATTATTATAAGGGATTTAGTCCAATTTTTGAAACACTTGAATATTCATAACGCACACAGCCAAACATATTTATAACATAACATATGAGTAAAACTATGTACCTAATGTGGTCGTATATAAAAGGATTCAAGCTATGATAAAAGCTTATTACAGCACAAAAAGTTGGTCGATTTGAGTAAATGCAAGGGCGGATTGATAATGAAGGTAAAAATCTAAGAACATAATAACATAATATGTATTATTATTATTATTGGTTAAGGTTGCTTGTTTTTACCTTTATTATCAATCTGCTTTCGTATAGCAAATAAAAAGACATTTATAGCTTAAAATATATATTCTACTATATTTTTACTACCATATTCTGCTATACTTACTTACTTCAAGTATATATAGAATATGTCTTAGTTGGAACAAAATACTCTCTTCTTTTTATGTATTTTATATTAACTTCCAAGAACTTAATAGATCTTTATATTGTATGGAGGTAACTCTAAATAGTATTCTTGAAAAATAAATATAATAGCTTTGTTATGATGAAACGAGTTTAAAAATTTAATCATCCGGTATTTATTTTTATTATATATCTTTAAAATCTATAGTAATCGATTTAGACATTTTAAATGATATTAAATTGAATAGATTTATATTGGAAGATTTTTTAATAGACATACAGAAATGTCATCACTGTGAAAGTGGACCAAAAGGGCATCTCACAGAATAAATAAACGATACTATGCCCGGTAGGTGAATGTATAGAACAAACAAAAGTTATATTGTATCTTGAAATGTCAGACAACAGAAGTGCTAAACAAAGTACAAATAAAAAGTATGTGTAGTGTAATAGTATAAATGAAAAGTATACGGTAGATATTAAATACAATTAAACATTGTGGCCACATAATAATAAAAAGTAACGTTTCGTATACAGAACACACATAAAAAGTATATTCTCAATGTAAAATTGAACACATTTAACGTCTGAAATGACACCAGAACAGAAATTTTAAAAAGGGTTAAAATAAGTTTGTGAAGAAGATCTCTATTGAGGAAAATGAACAATGACATGTATTTTAGTAGAAATTGTTGTACAGAACGAACATGTTGGGACAATGTCGATTTATGTTGCATACATAAATAAATCATTAGAGGCTATAACAAATTCATCAATTCACAGTGAATTAACAAGTTGTTTAAAAATGAAATTGTGAAGTTTATAATAATCTTTCATTCACCAATATATTTTAAATCTATTGTACGTTCAATAATATCTGATAAATGACATCCACCAGTTATTTTGATATTAGAAAATCAATCACACATCACTGTGTATATATAAAATTGGTTATAATAAAAAATGCATTAAAATCTGAAGCATTAATTTTTTGAAACTCAACATGAGCAATATATTGATTCAAACAATTATTAGTTGTATTTTATGGAGAACAATAAAATACAGCAGTAGAAAATATATATAAGACTAGAATAATTGAATAACACATTATCATTATGGGAATTCTGTATTTAATACCACCCATGATGGAAACATATATATTGTGAAACGTATATCTGAGATACACCCTTAACAACATGGCAATATATTTATTTTCAAAATTCCTTAAAAACTAATAAATAAATATTAAATTGTAAGTAATAGAGTAATCGATAGCTCTCCAGAAATTTGTTTTGCAATCTTCATTTCAAACATTTGCTGATGGTAAATGTTATGAGCTTCTAGCATCTATAGAGGTTAATCAACCTATGTTTACTGTACGGCAGTTCCACACGACCAAATGATATGTCAATTATGACGTCTGGTCAAAAACATTGACTTAATATCTTATTTGTAGAATAGATGTATACACACACATCAGAAACATATCATCTTAACCTAAACACCAAATGTGGGTGCGTAGGGCGGCATTACGATATTTCTAAAATGTTTGTGACATCAAATAACTCTAATTGAATCGACTGGAAAACATAGGTTCGATCATAATTATTCGGTTATCGAATAAAATATTTCATTAAAGTTGTGCATAATTATCCAGATTAATAGTATTTTGGTGAGTTTCCAACCAGTTCATTCATAACATACGCTAGTAAATATAGAAAATTAAATTCATATTTATTGATAGCAAAATCTGAATTTACAAAAAAAAAACGTTGGACTGATATAGTAATATAGACCAACGCTTTTCAGGACCAAAATATTTGCTAAATGAGCGAAAAAGAGGATTTTACTTTGAAACCTCAGTACAATCAAGACAACACAATGGACATCAGATTGTTTATATATTCTAGATCATGAGAAGTGCTATTAATAGAATTATATTACAGTTATATAGAGATATATAGAGATTTAGAATGTTGGAGTGCAAATATCTGCAAAATTATGTGCCATACAAAAAGAGAAATCTACCTGCCATTTACAGAATTTTTGATGAGTAAATACAGAATCTGTAGAAAAAAAATATACCATCAATTTAAATATTTTATATATCTAAGCTAAATTGTATAAGAGTTTGGATTTGTTATTCTTTTTCAAATCTAAATTCATTCGTTACAATAAGACAAGTGAGACATTTTATTGTTTACTTTATTATTTTCCCATTTTCAGTTTTCTTTTTCGTTTTTTTTTTTTGTTATTTTTTAAATGAAAATATATTTGCACAATTTATAATAAGAAACAGAATAATAAAATATAAAAGGACACTTTAAAATAATCACAATTTTACAATATATACCTTTTTCCTCTTTAATAGCACCGCACGGATATTCACGATTTGTATTAATTTGTTCATGAACAGGAAATATCCCACCAAGAATAATGTCACCAAAGAAACGTAATAATTTACCATTAACATCCGTATGATTGGAAAATTCTTGAATTGTTGTAGTTGCACCGGATAAAAATGATAAACATAAAATTCTTATAGCTAAAATAGAATTCACTGTATTAAGCCACCCCATTGTTTTTCTTCTCCCAGTTTTTTTTTTTTTCAATTTTATTTTATTTTTTTATTTTTTATGTTATCCTTGTACTTAAACTTATATATATATGTGTTGTTATTTATTTAGAAAAACTAGGAAAATTTTATTCTATTTATACTTAAACAGCATTATCATATACATAGTGAAGAAAAACATATTCACAAATGGTTAATAGGTCACATCTTGAACATGGATAATGTTTATTTTATGCATTTATTATTTTTAATATTACTAATTAGCCCTTTGGTTGGGGTTTCTATCCGTTCTTTTTCCTCCTGTTTTACGAACAACACTAAAATTATTATAAAATTGTATTTATTTTAAATTTTTCAAAATAATATTATTTTTAATTATAATTAATGGGTAAAATAAAAAGTGGTTAAAAAATATTTTAATATCAGACTAATATATTTCTGTCAAATGAAAATTTTAATTGGTAAAATAATAATAATGTTTTTAATAATTAAAAGAAAATAGCTTTTCATATTATTTCCTCGAGCTATTATCCAGAAATTTATATTACATTTGAATAGGATGATCACATACAATATTGCTATTATAATTAATTTGAAATGATGTTTAATTTCGAATTTCCCATTTTTCGAATAAAGCCGTTTATTAAAAAAATAAAAATTAATTAATTTTCACAAAAACACAGTCATTATAACAAAAGTTTATCAAAAATATTTTAAAATGAAAAATCATTCAATTTCCCTAGAATTTTTTCGTTTGATATGCAAAAATAAAAGGAAATACAAATTTAAAAATTCACATTAATCTTTTAAGTTTGTTATTTTATTTTCTTGTTGTATCCATAAATGAGTTTTAAGCTTTTTTAAAGAAAAATTTCATATATAAAAAATATCTTAAAGGGATAAAATGTAACTGTCAATTTAATTTTCACTTGAAAAGTATTAGTGCACATACGGAATATATGAGAGTGGTTATATGCAGTTCCAGATTTTTTCTAGACGAGATATGCAAATATCTTCTTCCTCTACTTACTTTAAAATAATATATGCATGCATGTAATCAATTATTGATTTTATGGGTAAAAAAGGATATTATTTTATAAATAAAAATTTGTCAATATTTCAATTTATTTTAAATAAACACGACACATTATTAATTATTATTATTATCCTTATTTGCTATATAACAAAATATTTTGTAATACATCCAACATGTTTCACAATATTTTTCCAATTTTTATAAAGTTGAATCATAATTCATAATTGATAGTTTTTCTTCATTTTGTTTTGTTTATTTAATATTTAATAAAAAATAAATAAAAAAAATATAATTAAACGTTTTCCATTCACATAAAGTACACAAGATTTATAACATTTTAAAATTATTTTTGTTAAAATTCAGTTTACGCATCTGAGACGAACATTCAACTAAAATTCTAAATAATAATATTTTCCTTTTATAGTCCTTTCTGCACAGCATCCTTATATATATATTCGTATTCTGTGATCCCTGTAAAAAGTACAGTGGCCCAAATAATGTTACAGTTCTTCTTTATTTATATTTATGTGAATTTTCATCTCACAATTTTCCTTACAGTATTATATATGATGATGTGATAATAGAATAATAAAATGATAGACATTGACGTATTGATTGCAAAATCTATTAATTTTAATTCACTTGTATATATGGGGCATAATTGATGGAAATGTACACAAGATTTCATTCTTTACTTTAATATATGTTGCAAACTGATTGAATCGTTAGTGAATAGAATAAAAAAATTAACAAGATGACGTGAAACGTGAAACCAATGCCCCGCTTGACAATCATCTGAATTGAATGCATATAATATAATATTTTAGTGTTTCATCATTTATTCTATAAGTAACTCATTTGATATCTATTGTCAGATGCATTCGTTGATTAGTCTTCTCAATATCATCGTAGTAACTGGAAAATATTCGAATTTTGGAATGTCAAGGTACTTTTGAATAACTACGGTGCTATAAAACCAAAGTGTAAACAAATTATCAATTTCTGAATATATAACTGCATATATAGAGAGAATTATAATATACTCTAACCAGACAGGCAATAATTTCTGTTAGAGACAATCAGACGCTCCTCAAAGCAATATCTTCAGAAATTGCGGCAAAATACCCATCAGGCTTAGTAAATACACTAACCACAGAATTAAATATCCTTTAAATCTTTATTATTTAAAATACACTGACAGACTGTAAAAGAACGGTTTATTGAATTAATTATACCATTAACATTCCATTTATAATTTTTACTTATTTGTGTACAATGAAGACAAGAACTAAAGCACTAAGTCTTAAAAATGTATGCATTCTACAAATCTTCAATTGTGTCCACGTGAACTACAATTCTTCTTAAAGATGGAAGTTGACAATAAAGTTGCCTGCATGAGCTAAATTCACCAATTCTTTGTCTTCAATATAAATTCCTCTGTACATTATCAATTCAATTTAGTTAGTCTTTCCAGATCACAAGCTTTTTTCAATTGATCGATGTTCTAACTGAATCGTCGATGAGATTGTGATATATTTTGCATTTCATCCGTTATCCTTACCTATTCCAGTAGTTTAGTTATACGTCTAATGTACGAGTAATAAAGGATTTCTAATTCCATGGGAAGAAAGTTGTCTCAAATTAATCATAAACTGCTATTAATATCGGTTCATTTATCAATGGAACAGCTATCAATGTTTGTGAATCTAATGACTGAAATTATTTTAAATTAGATTTTAAAGCAACACATTAATTTGATAATTAATAACTATATTATGTTAATATCATAAACTTTACTATTGTGTGCTATTTCGTCAACTTTTCCTTTCGTGTACTTTTGCAAACAAACGCGATGTCTAATTGAATCAAAACATAAGTTATCCGTTATTGAATATCATCATTTTTATTTATTTATTTCATAGTAGCAATCAATTGTTCCAACAGCATATCTAATATGTTCAGATAGTACTGATATTTCCATAATGAACTGTATTTTTGTATATTAGATATTTCTTTACCATACTCTTAATATTAGTTAAAATCTATTAAGTGGCAATAAGCTCTTATTAGAGTATAAATGCTGGTCATTTTTGTAAAACCTTTTTCCAATGGGATACACTTCACATTTCTTTGTTCATATAGCTGCAATACAATCCTTTTCGATAGAAATCATAACTGAGCTTTCAATTTAATTTAATATATTTTACACGTTATTTATTATATACTCGTATATTTCGATAACTTGTATATATGTGGGAACTGGCATGTCATCATCTTACCGACAGTATGAACAATGTTTTTGCAAGAACTGAAACGCATTGAGTATTTGCAAAGAACACGATGTCTTTACACTTAGCAGATCGTACACACATTATTTTAGATTGGGTTATGATAACCAACCGCATGGAATGAAATGGAGTCTAGCCAATAAACTTGAGAGACTAATTAAATACGATTTTATAAGAAAATCTATAGATTTTCCTCGCTACTATTAAATTGATCAAAAATTTTAGATATTCACTGTAAAATTGAATCACTTCTTTTGGTACACAAAACAGTGGTAGATGTTATATCAACAATTGAACATGCGCTTTTTATCACATCATATATGGTTCAATTGCAATAGAAAATGAAGAAAATTTCATTTTCTTTCTGTAGAGATTGAGGAAATATTAAAATGAGCTAATGTCAGCAAAAAGGAAATAAAATATTAATCGGAAATAATTCTAATTTATAGCAAATTAGATTCTTCGATAATATTGAAAAGGTTAATAATCTATGAAAACTTTACATTTACATTACTTACTTGTATAACTATAATAATAAGTAGATAGGGATTTTCCTTTTTAT
The DNA here is from genome assembly GCA_027564355.1 of Penthetria funebris. Lineage (NCBI taxonomy): Eukaryota > Metazoa > Arthropoda > Insecta > Diptera > Pleciidae > Penthetria > Penthetria funebris. Next base: position 1,694 of record JANSTX010040129.1, on the reverse strand, counting down.
GTAAATAATAGTTTGAAATTTGGTTTGCTAAATGAGGGTTACGGTAACGAATTACTAAGAATCAAGGAAAAGAATATGGTAATGATGTTAAGATATAAAACAATTATATAACACAACAATGGAGAGATTTTGATTTCAATTAAGATTTTGTGCTTTGATGTTTCTTTTACGAGTATAAAGACGTTTTCTTAAATAAATGGTTTTGTTTGTAGGACAATTGAAATATTGTACGAGTATTACGCCACCACGCATTACCATCACGGCACAACGATGTTAATTTGCCATATGTTTTTTATATACATGGAACATTAAATTTGAACTAAGAACTACTTTATCAGATCATTCCATGCAAGTGAATAATTCATTTGGTGCAGATGACATCCCATCAGATCTGTGGAAATATCTGAGTGATATTGGTTGTCAATGGTTAGCAAAAGTGTAGAGATAATAAGAAAATCTGTTTATTCATTTTGGATGTTCCTCGGTAAGATCAATAAAAATTTTGAGTTTTCGTTCATGAGATCAAGGTTCCCTAATGAGAAGTCATTCCTCACATTATTTATTGTATAAAATTTTACTTGCAAATGTTCTGACTCTAAAAATGCATGAATATGATAGTATTTAATTTCCCGATAAACGTATGGATTTTTTTAAATAGAGAGTATAATCATGAATTTCTGATATGAATGTCAAAATTTTGCATTGATTCTGTTTAGTATCCAAAAATTCAGATGCGATATGCAACTATGAAATTTATGTTAAGTTTAAATGGAGAATATGTTCGACAATTTATGAATTCCTCATACAAAGTTCAGATTTCTGCTTATATATTCTGTTAAGTTTCCAAACACAGAAGAGATATGCGATGATTTGATTAATACATGTTATCAAAAGTACATAAATCTAATGTATTATTCTAAGGGTAAGCACGTGCTTTAAATTTTCATAATATGTACTTCTTTTATAGGTGAATCACGTGTTTTTTTGTTAATGAAAACATGTGCTTTCTTTAAACTTCCCGCCTACAAAACTTATGTTTATTTTAAATAGAATGTACGATCGTCAATTTATGAATTCCTGATACAAAAGTCACATTTCTACTTATGTGTTCGGCTTAGTTAGTATTCAAACATAAATTAAATATTCGATGGCTGATTATTACATATTATTAGAAGAATATAAATCAATCTCTATTGGCAGAACTATGTGAAAATAGGTTTGAGACATGTAAAACACTTTATTTCAAGTTGACTATTAATTAGAAGTATTTAGAATAACTTTCAATTACATATATATATATAATACATCATTTACATACTGTACATAAATTTGATGTTATACGAACTTACTACATGGGATGAGAGTTTAATCGAAGAATTAAGAAAGAAGTGAATGCAATTGGAACTTTAGTCAGTATTTCTACTTTACAGTACGCTTTTAAAATAATATTAAATGTTCTATAAGGCATCTTCAATATGCAAATTTATTACTTATAGAATTTTTGCTATAAAGTTTAAGTTATTATAGTTATTTAATCAATAGTTATGAAACTTTGTTAAACTACTTTAAATTAATATTATTTGCTCGTATGTTCATAATCAAATTGCAGGTTCTAATAATTTTATAAAGTTTATGCATTAATAATATCATGCATTCAGAATTCATAAATTTTCATTTTCCAGAAGATTATTTAT
>JANSTX010040107.1:0-12916 GCA_027564355.1 Penthetria funebris | reverse complement strand
ACGTCCATCAATTAATATATGGTCAATTTGATTATTTGTTCTACCATCTGGAGATCTCCATGTCATTTTATGAATATTTTTATGGAGGAAATATGTACTACCAATGACCATGTTTTTAGGCATGGCGAAATCAATTAATCGCATCCCATTTTCATTGGTTTTATCATGAAGACTGTGTTTACCTATAGTTGGATGATATATTGTTTCCTGACCCCACCTTGGCATTAAAGTCACCAAAGACAATCTTAGTATCGTGGCCTGGCGCAGTTCTTTAGGTGGATCTTAGTTTTCATAAAACACATCCTTCACCACATCAGGTTTTTCCTCAATGGGTGCATATACATTGATGAGGGTCAAATTAAAAAATTTCATTCGTACACGTAGGGTACAAATGCGTTCATCTATGGGGTTAAAATCAATTACCGAATCCCTTGCATTACCAAATACTATAAAACCGGTTCCAAATTCTCTTCTTTTACTACAATCGTTGCCGCTGTTATAAAATGTGTATCCTTTTCCTATAAGTAAGTTTTTTCCGGGCCACCGCGTTTCTTCGATATAGCTGTTATATCTAGTTTGGACTTTTTTAATCTATCAGTAAGTGTTCTTAAAGCACCTTGTCGCAACAAAGTTCTAACTTTCCATGATGCCAGTTTTAAATCGTTGTCATTTTTTCATTGTATGAGTCGTTGCCGTTTATCCTGTCCAATCCGAGGCCGTGTTGTAGTATTCATAACCAGTAATTTTTCCGAAGTTAGCAGTTAACCATACGTTCAACCAACTCTAACATTCTGTAAATTCGTAGGGTATTTACAGGGATATATTTCACCTCTACCGAGAGCAGTAATTTAGTGGCACTGGCTATTTAATTAAGAGTATTAAAAGGTGCGAAAAAGAACCCAAATCAGTAATCCGTTTCGGCAAACTCCCGCAAATAATACGTTCTGGTTAGCAGAACATCAGAGTCTAATTCCCCTGTACTGGTCGTTGAATGAGGTACTTTTCCTTGAGTTCGTAGAAATTTTGTTGTTCTTAATCGACAAGCGTTTTGTTTTATTTTGGATCTGCGTTATTCTTCATATACCTTTATTATCGAATCATGTGAAGCATTATAGAAGAAAACATCTTTAATAGAAATTTTTCAAATTAGTAATTCTCTCAGTGTCAATCATAATATAGCTTGATTGTTTACTTGTATGGGATAATTTTCACAAACCTACTTGTACTATACATTTGATAATAATGATGTTTTCGAAGATCGTTTTCCGTCTACAAACCTTTCATTGGAACTCCGAATCTAATTGGTAATTTTTTACAAAACATATTTCCATGTATTTTTTCCAAGATTTAGATTTAAATTTCGATCAGTACGAATAAAGCAAAAAGTTCATGTACAACAACTCATCATATACTGCTGGTATTTTAATATTTATCAATCTCAGCTAATTTTTGTCTATTTTATTTGACCATGACGAAGTATTGTAGTAAAATAAAATGCAATGCAATAATAAAATTTTATTTGGAAACATTAAAAACAGATTAATCTTAAAATATGATTATTATCCTAAATATTCAAATTGGAAACATATTTTTTTAATTCTTCCGCACATTGCGTGTATTGACGCACTTCACTAATTATACCACGAAATCAATTATTTTCCTTAACTTTAATTTATTTATTAGCTAAACTGTGAACTAAATAGAAAATATATAGTATTTTCATTGAAATGTTTATTATTTTAAGAAATCAAAATGCTACATTATCATTTCTAAACATTCGTGATCTATCTATTTCATTTTTTTTTTTTTGAACTTTTTAAATTGAAAATATGCCAAACACACTGTTCCACATTGATAATAATTTATCAAAAACATTTCATTACTTTTGCTGGCCATGATTTCACACCGAACGTATAACTAAATATTTGAAGATTATCTGACTTCAGAAATAAATGTTCCACCTTTAAAAAGTGATATGATTTTCATATTAAACTTTGAGATAAGAAAATATGTGAATTGTTCAAATTTGCTTATCAGTTGAATATGTAAAAAGTACGGGTTCAACACATACAGTTTTATTTAAATAAAGGTAAGCATATCCATAACATAATTCTGAAAAAGTTATAAAGAACCTTTAACTCAACAATATTTAAGAATATAGAAAATATTATTGCGTCATCAATAAATTGCCATTGCTCTGCCAAACCTCACTTTACTATACCGATCAAAATCAAAGGCACCAACCTCTTTAATCAAGAAAAGGCGCCACTTTATTTTCAGTCGAACAGATCATTATTGTATAATTTTGGGATTCCACTCATACTTTTATCCTAGTACATAGATTATACTTCATTACCTCGAGATCTTCTAAATGATTTTTTTGATATTAATAAGTTATTTACATAATATATTAATATTAAATAGAAATTGTAATATATTAATATACGCCATACACATCTTCTTTTTCCGATACAATAATACTGAAAAACTATTTAATAGAAAAATAAGCAATTTGAGATATTAAGTGCCATAACTCAGTAATTATTCCAAACATATTTCACCAATAATGTGGTGTAATGCATGGGATTATAAATTTCTTGTATCCTATTGTGCTACTGTAACCAACAGAAGTGTTAAGGATAAAGTATACAAAAATCTGCAGTATTAATGGCGAAAAGAAAATGTTTGCGATATACAAGGACCTAATTTAAAATAAATGGTTTCACGAACATTAAAAACATGTATTTAGTGTTAATTTTATGAATGTGAAAACAATAAGTATGTGTTGTGAAAAATATAAATAAAAAACATGCGGTGTACACAAACAGTAAATAAAAAATTAACATAAAAAACATGGTGAGTATCAGAGAGTATGAATAAAATAGTGTGTGAAATACGAAAGTCTTATTTACAGTAACTTTTGTGAATTAAATAAATATTCTTTTCTGAAATGCCAGGTGGTGGACAGAAGTATAAATATAAAAAGATTATATTATAAGAACTAGAAATAAAAAAATTTGCAGTATATGTTCAAATATGAAACATATTCCCTTTGAAACTTAATATGCTCAACTTAATTTAAAATATCCTTTTTATTCTATAAAAGTTCTGTATAAAAGTTCAATTACAAAATATTACATTCTGTGAATGGTGTTTATTATATTCAGTATAAGAGGCACCATTCCCTAGAAAATATTTATAGTTGTATAAATGTAAATTTTAGCAATTGTAGTAACCTAAGTTGGCAAAAGGACTATTTAAACCAGAATATTAAATGGATACGGGAAAAGGTTAAGTTGGATGTAGGGTACGAACGTAATATTCAAAGTGTGCTATGTCGATTGAGATGTCGCAGTAACCTAAGAAACAACTTTGACCTAACTTATTGACTACCCCAAATTAGTTTCAATAAGCAAAATGAATAATAACACGCAGTTAGAGATTAGTCGAATATACGTCATGATCGTTATTTGTGAGTTAGAATATATACTAGTTTAAAACGTGAAAGGAAAAAGGGAGGAGAAAAGGCATTCATGTTGGTCCTTATATACATATATACCTATGTACATGAATATTTAAATGCATTCCAATTGCATACATTTCACATTCAGACATATCACAATAGGATATGGATCTGATTAGATTCCTCGAGGACTCTAATCAGAACTATACCATTTATGAGATTAAATGCAGAATCTTTACAGGCAGGTGAAAATAATTAATGTGTGCGATACACTTAGGTACATTCACATATTTTCTGATTCTTAGATACTCAGTGGGTGTTTAAATCTGTGGTACGCATATATCATATATCACTCGATAAGTTCGTAGGATGACCATTACAAAAAACTACTTATAGGCAAAATTCGACTTTGTTCCAACACTTCTCTAGCATTTCGATACCTTTTTTTGCAGAACGATTTATCTTTGGTCTCAAAATACCATTCAGTATCGGAAATCACTTCCAATTTTAGGTCTGCAAACAGGTAGTAGTCGCTGGTAGTCAGATCCGGAGAAAAAGTGTAATTTGTGCCATTGTTGCGATCAATTTGTGACACGGTACGTTGTCTTGACGAAGAGCACTTTTATTTGAGGCCGTTTTTTGACATTTTTTTTTTCTTCAAACGCATTAATAATACCATATAATATTCACTATTGTTGGTTCTTCTTTTCTTAAGGTAATCAATGAATAAAATAACGTGCGCATCCCAAAATGCGGAGGCCAAAACCTTACATAGTTGACATTAGCGTTTTTTTTTTGTCTATTTGGACGACATTCATCTTTTGCTGTCCACTCAGCTGACTGCCGAATTGATTCTGGAGTGTAATAATGAATTCATGTTTCATCGATTGTAATAATTCGTTTTATTGTGCTGAAACAGTTCCAAACAGCGCTCTGAATCGTCGACGTGTTGTTGTTGTTTTTGATAGAATGTGAGCATACGCGGTACCCTTTTCTAACTGAGCTTTCATATGATCAAATGTTCATGCAAAATGGTGAATACACTGTCTGTTGACATCTAAACTGTGTCAACTATCTCACGCGTAACTTCAATTTACGATCGACCAAAACCATTTTGTGAAATTTTTTTTATGTTTTTTGGAACAACTGCCGAATTTGGGCGACCGGGAGCGCGTTCAGCATCATCGGTGTTTGTACGGTCGCCTTTAAAATCAGCAATTCACTTCTTTACAATTTGACTCGATGAAGCATAATCCGGATAACACTTGTCAAGTTATTTGCTTTAACGGTATATTTTTCACATTAAAAAGTAATGCTTTATCAACACACGAAATCCAGATTTTTTCAGTCTTTTGAAAATTACAAAAGTTGCGTCACTAAAACCCATGTAACTTATGAACTAAACGTCAGGTTATCATACAATTTTGACACGTATCGTTTGGAGCATAATACTTTCTAAAATTTATGTGGATTTGTTAATAGTGGTGCCATCTATATGTCATCCTACGAACTTAAACTTCAAAAGAAATAATATAATTATGAAGTATTTTTAACACATCTATTCAATAATAGTTTAAACTAAGTTTGAAATGTCTAATTTATGAGAGAGCAGCCAAAGTAACATCTAAGTAGAATTGAATTCCACTAATTTTAAGTTGTCCCATATTGCTAAGAGCCAAATATACATTTTAAACTAAATACAAATAAATGATATAAGTACAAATTTTAGTTAAGTATTCTAAAGAATATTTAAATGTCAGTATATATTATGTACAGCGAATGGGTGAAGTAAAGCGTTTCCAATATTTGGAAAGTTATTTGACAATAAATGATGGTGCTGAAATGTTTCGTATTTAAAATGATCGGCAAATGTTTGGCATACTGAATGAATTTTCGCGGGTTACAAATTACTGATTGGAATCCGCAGGTTACTAGAAGACCCGGTCGCCAAAAAACAATGTGAAGAAAAGTCGTCATTAAGGAGGCTAGTGGAAGGCGAATAGATTGAAGTGAAGGTGCTGGTCAAAGATCGTGAATTATGACGGCTGTTTGTTGACGTCATTTGTGTCTGAGTGGAGTATAGGTCGAGATTATGATGTTACGTACTTAATTGTGACAAACAACATGACAAATAAGCTCTAAAATTGACTACTGTTTCCTTCCGTCAAATTGTCGATATCATTGGCTTTAAAGCTTATTCGTGTTTCATAAATCGTTTTTCAATTACGTACCTATAAAATAGTGTGCACGAGAACCTGATTCGTACATGATTTTGGTCTAACAACAGAGAAACTGATAAATTTGAAAACTTCTTTTTTTATTTTTAATGTTTTCTTGATTTTTTATTAGTAAGAAAGTTTAAGTATTATATTGACTTACCTCTAATTGATAAATCGACTTTTGCTCACATACCTGATATTTTAGTATGTATTTGCAAAGCAATTTGTTATAATCAAATTATTAGATAATTTTGTTTTTTTTGTTTTTAGTGAAAATTGTTGACTTTGTTTAGTGTGAAATTGTTAAAATATTCATTAGTTTTTCGGTACCAACGTTTTATAAATATAATTATGGTACTATATTTGAATAATTGCAAAATAATTCAATTAGTGTAGGAAATCGATTTAAAATGAATCTTTGGCAATTTATTGTATTTTACTTTGCAATATTAATAATTGTTAATTTTTGGATACGAATTTTTACAAGTATTTTTGAAATGACAGTTTCTAAAAAGAAAAAAGCTAAATCAAAATTAGGTGCATATAAACTTTTAGAAGTTACATGTATTCAATTGAATTAAAATCAAGTTTGATTACATGTTCAATTGGCATTGTTAACAAATTTGATATTGATTTATATATTTATAGGGCGAAAAATATCTGCAGGACACTCAATGCCCGCAAGGAAGGGGCTTTTGGCTCCACAAAATACCTTTTTGGATACAATTGCAACAAGATTTGATGGAACACGTAAGTTTTATTGATTTTATTGACAGTTAATATTTGAAATATATAATAGAAATCATCCTATTAACCTTAACTAAGATATGTCCGTATAGTTAAAAATGCAGATCCAATGACAATTGTCACATTTTTAGTATTATTATATCATTTTGACCATTACGGAGCACATTTATGTCCATATTGCTTCTTTATGCAATATTAACATTAAATAAATTCGAAATGTAAAATAGTGAATCAATAATATACTCGTAATTGTCCGATTGCACATATGGAATAATCAGTATGGAGTTATGCAAAAATAGTCAATTTTCTTTTACATGTGATGGATGCCCTCTTGTAACCTCGATTACACCACGTTAAACAATTGGTTGAGATATCTTGATATTAGTCGGTCATTCCACTCGTCATCATTTGGCAACAAAAAAAAAAATCATGATAGCTTGATGAGATTTACTGCATTCTGCGAATTTTATATTTAACTAGTAGCCTATCCCAAGAATTTTAGTTATTATCAAATAGTTTCAATATGCTTACCATGTGTCATCATATTCATATAAATAATATTTTATTTCAATAGATATCTATTTACACTTACACACTTTACTATGAATGAATAACTTGTAATTCGGTTTAAAATTTAAATTTTATCTAATCAGTAAAAAGTAGTATTAAATCATCAGTAAATGATATGAACAGAATTATAGTATTCTGATTTATGTTAAATTCATAGTATAAAATATATGTTCACACATGTTTAATAATAATAAATAAAAATATAACTAATGTTCTAAAGAAGTCTTCATAGCTACTGTACATAGATTAACAGTAGGTTGAAGCGGATTCAATGTGCATCTGAATTTTACACGATCTGTTGCTCGAAGTGTAGCAGTTGTAGGTTGCCAAACTGCTACTCGCAGATCTCTTAAAATAATTTAATGAACTTTAGTTTCTAATATTATTTTCAAGCGTACGGAAGCATTTTGTTCAACATTATTATTAATAATACATTTATGTTTTAAATCACTAAATGTTATAATGAGACAGGTAGCAACTGCAAAACGCTATGGATGTCGTAAAAAAAATTGCACGAATTAAATAAAATTCATATTAGAGTGCAGTGCTTCAGGCAAAGATGTGAATTGAATTTCAAGCCAAATGCCTGTAATACCTCGAAGTGGTGGCCACCGGCAAGGTAGTTTGATAATAACATCTAATCAGACACGTCTAAAATTACAGGGGTGGATCGGTAAGAATACCATGACGACTTTTAGCTTTGGTAAACGAACACGATTTTGGAACCTGGAACATTAGAATAATGCTTGAAGTGACGGAACTGGTGCAGGTGACTCAAGAAGTTAATAGGTACAAAATCGATATTCAAGGGGTATGCGAGATTCGATGGAAGGAAAACGGTGAATAGACGATTTCCTCTGGTGAAACCCATTTGTTTTGCATAAAACCGAGCACATGAACCACAGTAGTGGATTCGGTTTATTGCTAAATGTATCTACAAAGTGTACTCTTGTCTACTCGAAGCCGACATCAGACCGAATAATCATTGCAACATTCAAGAGTATAGTATTAAATTTGTAACAACAATTCAGAATTGCGCACTTACAGAACAGGCATCGTCTGATGATAACGAGGCTTTTCATAGTCAACTTTCATACAACCTTGTTGAGATTAACAGTTCGGATATTGTCAATAGTGCAATTAATAACAGCAATGCGATGGACAAACAAAATGTGCAGATGCAATATAGTCAATTGGACAAAGAGATTTGTAAAAGTTCAAGGCTAGATAGACGTTCTTTTTTATGAAATCACATCCGCATTAAAACTTCTAAAGGGCGGTAATACGACCGGTCCCTGTTGAGTCTTGCACATACCATATCAATATATTCGAATTATTGTTGAGCAGTTGATTGAATGGCAAACGCAATTGTATATTTTATTTGTCGAAAATTCTAGAAAGTTATGGAATACCGTTTAAACTGATGAATATTATCCTCCTGATTCACAATGTGGAGTTTCGTGTCGTGGAAAGCTTTTGTTTGTGTACATTGGGGTGTAAAACAGGGATGTATTCTGTCACCACAATTGCTTCGCTGTTTCGTTTTGGATTGGGTTATGACCAAACTAAACTCTGAACCACATTGTATCATCAGATGGGGTCTAATCGGTCGACTTGAAGAGCTTGAATTCGATAACGACAACTGATTCCATTCGCAAACTCAGAGTGAAATTGGAACGACTTATATTATTACTTATATTATAACTCACAAATCGGTATAAAAATCAATGTTTCAGACATGAAACTTATGAAAATTGTTAAGTTGGAATTGTTCATTTGCGGTCAGCGGCGAGGTAATAGATGAAGTAGTAGACTTCCAATATTTGTGAAGTTTTTTTAACAAATGATGGTGATGCAGAAGCAGATGTAAGGTTCCGTATACCAATATGTTTGGTATACTGAATGGAGTCTGGCGGTCGTCAAAAATTTCATAAAAATCTAAATTTGCACATTTGTAATACAAATTGTTTATCGGTACTATTGTATGGCTGCGAAAGTTGGCAGATGACAAATAACATCGTGTCATAAATTCCAGTTGACGACAACTAGGACAACTAGGACAAATAGGTGCCTCAGACACATACTAAAAATTTTCTAACCAAATACAATATCAAATGAGAATTTTTGGAAACTGTCAGATCTGGAGTGATATTTCAAAATACCCACTTGACTGGAATCCCCAGGATATTGATATGAAGTGATGGGGCGTATAGTAAATGTCGTGATGATGATGATGATGTTAGAGTCCAGTAAAATTGATTAAACAGTTCAACATCGGTAAATACTAAACCATAAAATTGATTTTAAGTCTTACAATTTACAAAATTGCAAGATTTACCACCGTCACAAAAGGCAACAAGATTTCAACGATCAAAGGCATTGAAAAGCTTGAGTGTAAGTAGTGAACTTGTTGTTTTCTGAAATATGAGAGTTTGAATGCTTTGAAATTAGACTTCGATGCTTTTGGGAATGAATTCCAGAGAATATTAAAAGGTAACCATATTCAATAGTAATCACGAACTCATGAATGTTCATGTATTTTCAATATAGAAATATTAAACAAAAATATTTACAATTGACTTACCTACAAGATTTTTAATTGGTAACACTTCGAAGCGTATTCAATGAGCAACACATACAGTTTGAGCACTATGATCTATGAAGTGGAAAATTGGTAACTCATCAGAATCATTATTATCATAAAATTTACTAATTTACTTAGATTACACTTCAATATGATATTTATTTCCCCATCATGAAAATAAACTAATTTTTTCACTAAAACAGCTAATTATAGTTCCAGTTCCAATTTTGTGTCATTATATCTTTTTAATTTTTTTATTTATTTTGATGAACGAGTTTGAAATAAGTCTTGTACATTTGTTGCATACATAATTTCTATAATTAATGACAAATTTCTTTCATTTTTTTTGCTGTTAATAATGTCAGCAATAAAAACGATTTGTGAAGGCTAAGAATAGACTGCTTTTTTACGTGCAACATCATCATCTTCTTCTTAATCTTTACGTGTCATAAGGATGTTGAGAATATGAATGTAACAAAAGAAATAAACTCTAACAACTATAATTGAAATGTACCGACTAGAAAATATAGGATTAACCATAATTAATTGGGGTTACATATTTGAATAGTTTAGTGGTAGCACTACGCATAAGTCCCCAACTACCTAGTTTATTGTTGAGATCCTCTTTCAACCAGTCGACAAACACAACATAAACACCACGTTTTAAGTTCCGATCATATGCTCCTTTAGTAACATATATCGTGATCTCATTACCACATCTCAGGTAAAGATTGATGATAGTCAACTAATTCATTATTTGCCAATAATCTCAAAATTAGGTGCACATCAAAAAATAAAATTTCACTAGGTACGGTAAAACAAAAGGTCTGGAAAATTCACACTATTCGGTAGTAATATTGCATTTTCCCCTGGACATAAATATCTGACTAAATCAATTTGCTCACGTCAATCAAAGAGACTACTAGAGTCATATATTTATGTAAGGGTTTGGTGGAGAAAACTTGGAGATCGACAATGATGAAATTACTGTATGAGGAGATACTGATTAGCACCATAATCACATTTGTATTATTAATATGGTAGCATTAATCACTGAGCCAAACAAATGTCATGGAACTGAGACATATAATGAGCAGATTCACACCTGCTATGCGTCAATAGCACTTAATATACTCGTATTTCCACTACAAATATTTGTAAATTAGAATGCAAATGGAGTTGGGCAACCTAGATTATTCAAAATGAACGCTGATAGAACTTGGAGGGTCATTTAAGCCACTTGGAACTTTTAAATACAATACAAAGTTCCACTATACTAATCAGTAATATAAGTACTTAGATTATTGGTATAATACAAATGTTATGTAAACCGTTTGAGTTGTACCTACCTAATAGACATTACTGTGAGAATAAGATAAAAAAATCAAAGGGGAAACTTATCTGATATCCTTATGTGTAAAAAGGCTGATATTCTTGGTATTTGCTCAAAGAAGCAAATTAGTTTAAAACTGGGCAAATGCAAAAACAGAAACAAAAAAAAATAGTACGTATTCCATGAAATTGTGAACCTGATAAACTGGTTGTCTTAGATGTTATTCGACATTGCGAAAAATAGCGTAATGTATTTATTAAAGGATTTTTCAAAATATTTTGGGCTAGCAGACCTAAATTAAAATAAGCAAATTTCATTATGATTGGTCCCAAAATATTTCTTACCCAAAAACCTAAATAGGTAAGGAAGGAATTACGTGCATTTACCGTTAAATAAAATAAAATATATAATGTATGATAAACAAACATAGCCTGAAGTGTTGTGTAAGCGCTTGCAAAACACTTTTCGGAATAGGGATGAAGGAATTTCAATATATATTACCAGAATAAGAGGTCATTCGTAACAAGATGAACTCTAAATGTAAAAATTAGAAAAATAAGCAAAATCTTTGAATTCTTTAGTGAAGTCATGGATTTGCGAGATTTATTTTTAGATAGAAAATAGCACAGTATATCGAAGGATCGTATTAGTGACCACATGTCTAATCTTCTTGCTATGCCTGCTGACGGTAATACAAGGTTCGCTGCTATGCCCCTTATATTACTGACCTACCATCTTAATCTTTCGCTCCAAATGTATCTATAATCCATACCATTACCAAAATTGAATATGGAGACGATATACTTTTACTCGTCTCACAAAATAACTTATCGATTGTAACTGCAACAATGAATTAGAAACTTTTAGTGATTGGATGAAACTATGGAAAATAAAATTGAACTTGAACAAATTCGAAGCAATTGTAGATGGACTAATCCGACCTTCAGTACCAACCATGACTAGAGACTTACAGCTTTTCATTAATGACCATAGACTACAAAATGTCAATAGCATAAAATATTTTGGTATTAGATTTACAAATACATTGAAGTTTAAATCACATCTCGACGGTATTACGGCTAAGGTATTCCGCTTGTTACACTCAATTAGACGAATTTGATCACATATTAGTAAACTTAATAAGAAAAATTAAGATTCTTTGTTACAAACAATTCTTAAGACCTCTAATGAAATACGTATTCTTCGCTTGGTCCACCATATCGTCACACCAAATGAAAAAAATTAGAATCATTGAATGTAAAGTTCTTCGACTAAACACCGACTATATAACTATATATCATAAACGCTCTGACACTGACACGACTTTGGTTTACAATATTGAACAAAATCTTAATTGCATTAACAAGGACCTATAAATTTGATAACATCTCAGCAGTTGATTTTAATGACATTACCTATGTTAATAATGTTATATCTACTTACTTAATAGTGTTATATCTACAACGGGTCCACGTGTGCCGAGATCATCACTTTAAATCCGGTACCTATAACCAAAAATTACAGGAGACCCACGTGAGACTAAATCACCACTTGCCCTCTCTGCATTTTACTTTCATTTCTTTCATCTTGGGCTTAACTACTACTTCAACTTGCCAATACTACACTTACTGATCAAAAAAAAATTTATTATGAAATTAATTTACTTCAATTTACATTGATGCCATTGACGGAGTGGCAACGAATTAGAGATTACCACTCTGTGTTGACTCTACTCCCTCAATGTCACTACTTATTTATCAATCTTTCATTCACGTCTCCGATATCGGAGTGATGCGTTTCGGCTAGTTCTCCCTTTTTCCTTCTCCAATTTCATCCCCTGTTTTACTCTCATTGTCACTTTAAACTGTTTTTAGTAATCCAATTTTTCTCAGTTTTAGTCCAATCTCAATGATCAGATAAATGTAAATGATTTTTTTCTATATTTAAGTAGCTGCTGCTAGCATATGTTTCAATTTATAGATATTATAAACATCTTGCAC
>JANSTX010040096.1:0-12917 GCA_027564355.1 Penthetria funebris | reverse complement strand
TTAAATCTCATTTAATTAATTTTCAATTGATTTCCGATAAAATGATTTTTTAAATATAAATTAATTATGTAAATTCTAGAATTTAATCAGTATAAAAGAAGACTTTACTGTGAATAGACGGAACGAAGGCAAAAAAAAAACAAAATTTTTAAATTATTCTGTGAGTGCTCCCGTTGAAACAAGGAATACACGCTTTTTTATTTTTTTTTATTAATTATAGTTAAAAGCAAAATATATAACTAAATAAATCATAACACTATGGTGAATATATTTTCCTAATTTAGGTTATTTACTCGTATATCTCATTTATTATGCGATAACATTTAAATGAAATATATTATTTAAATATTCTTTTTTTTTTTCTTTATGGAAAAAAAATGTATAGGCAAAAAATAATATTATTCCATTATTATTAATACATGTGATATTAGTAATTGTTTGTATTGGGAATAATTCAATTTTTGGTCAAAGATCACCATATGCAGGCAAGAGACCAAATTCTGTACCAGCACCAGCGACAGTCGATCCAAATGATTTAACTAATAGGTTTGGAACTTCGTACAATATAGCAGATGTTACTACACAACGTTTACCATATGATGCATATGGTGATGCATATGCAGTGGAACACTTAAATAACTTACCAATTGATCAAAGACCATTTTGGTTAGTTAATTTTGAGGCAATAGAAAAACACCGTCAAGGACAACAACCAATACTACCACCATCAACAGCACAATTACCACAACCGGTACAAGGACAAGATATTCCAAATCGATTTGGTAGTGCATTGATTTCAAGTAATAATGGATATGATCCAGCTAACATAAATAAAATTTCATCATACGAAATTGTTTATCCAATTAATAATCCAACTAATAATCCTGTTAATAATGTTGGAAGTAAAAATCCAATAAATAATCAAGCAAATATTAAATTACCAGTAGCAGCACAAACATTATAACGTAAATTATCAGCACAAGACCTAACAGTACGAGAATTAACAATATATTATAAATATAATCATCAGCAGCATCAACGTTGTCATTGTCATCGTCTTCAATATCCAAAAATAGTAGAATAACTGATAACGACGAAGAATATGATTTTTGTTTTTTAATTTGTGGCTTCTTGTTTCTTTGCTTTAGGTTTTTATTTGCAATAATTTCAATAAAAAATATGTAATCCAAAAAGAATTTTAACGTTATAATATTTCGCTATAATGTCAATGTGTGTCACATTAATCAAGTATAATTTATAATAATAAAAAATAAAATAAAAATAAATATGCATAATCCGTATTTTTTTTCTTATTCAAGTTAACATTTATGATATTGTTGAGTTACACGAATAATCAGATCATTTTTTGTTTCCTAAATAATTACTATATAATATTACAATGACAAATGAGTGAGCTTATCGGATTTATACTCAATCCATATTTAACTACTCCGTTTATGTAAATTACTTCTAGACATTGATCATGGTTAAAATAAGGGTAATGTTCGTTTCTTACATTCTTTTATCTTGTTAACAAATACGATATTAATAGAATCTTTATCATGATTAGTTATCATTCTTAACGTATATAGTCATGATCATGGTATATAATATCAGTAGATATAAATAAATTAGTTAAGAACCAATTCAATGTATATGAGACACTGCTTTGCTGATTTTCATATATCAGTAATTTTTTTGAATGTTCTACATATGATACGTTTAAGACGGAAGATGTCGGGTCACACAAACAAAAGGCATCACTAGTATTTTCAATGTTACATGGTATGTGTGTGGCAATCAACACTTAATCTCAAATACCATATTTTTAAATCAGTTTATTTATCGATATATTATTTGTATGTCTAAACAAGACTTCGAAAAAAAAAGTAAAAATATAATAATGAGAAAAGTTTTCATTTAAGAGTACTGTCCATGTATATATTAAGAATCTGATTGACACGCAATTATTACACGAAAAAAAATGAAATTGATACCATTTAATTAAGACATGTAGAGCAAATAAATAGATGTAAATAAATCGTGTTTGCAAATAATTATTTATAAGAATACATGGGATCGATGCTTCATACTACAAATATACAAATATAACCCACACACCAGAGAGTTGCGGATTTATACATCAATCTACCGAAATATTCAAATGTATAACCGGATATAATATAATTTACATATGATTTTAAATTTTCCAGTTGATAAATTTCAATAATAGTTATATTTAAGTTGACATTTGATTTTACATTTATGCATATCATATAGAGACAGTAAAGTAAGTCTGGGATATGCCACCCCAAATATACAGGTGGACAAGATGATGATAGTGAATTCTGCAAAATTGAGAACGGTTGAGACATAGTTGTTCAAAGTGAATATTTTTAGACTACCTATTCCTGTGTCATTGATTTTGTTAGGTAGCTAAGTATACTTTTGCTTGGATCTCAATCTATTTCTTCATAAGTTTCTATCTTATGCGTATAACGTTACACTCTGTATTTAATTCGTAATCATTTTGAACAAAATTGATACATATCAAATTGATATGTATCCTAATTCTGAGAGTATCGCTACTTCTATTACATATTTACAATTTTAAATTCAGATACCATCGAATTGACAATAACAATTTATACTAAGTTAATCAATTAAAATTCAGAGTAGAGAATATTTATTATTTTTGCAATATGCATTTTTGTTTTATTCATGGTGAATTCACAAATTGTGTAAGAAAATATAAAAAAAAAAACAATTCTTGAAGATGTTAATATTTTTTTTTGTTTTTTTTTTGTTTCAATAATAATATAAAATTAACACTGAATCATCAAATAAATTATTTGTTTAATTAAAAAAATTCCCAAACCACAGAAAAAGTAAAACAATGAAAATTAGCATACCACAGTAAGTAGGTTAAATAAAAACTTAAAAATGTAAAAAACTGCATATAACAGTGTTTGCCTATTACCTAAGGTCAAATATTACACACTTACGAATTGTACTCTTTTGATCATATACTGTCCTATGTCCACATACAATAGTGACTTTCATTATGGTGAGCGACAAATTTAACATTACAAATTCTTTACTCGCATTTCACACAGTTTGATTATGGTTCCTAAGGTGCTACATATTTATTATATCAATTCCAGATTGATATAGAAACTAATGGAATGGATTATTTCAATAAAACGCAGAATGTAAGCAATGTGTATGTATACTGATGAAAATTAATGTTACTTTCAAACTATTATACTTGAATATACAAAAAAAAATTCGGTCAGATCAGCGTTTATGTACGAAAATCTAATTATTATGGAATTAAGACAGATACTGAATAATAATATTAGAAGTTTCCTACAATTAATTTATTCAAAATCCAGGGCTTCATATAAATTAATGCATAAAGTACTAATTAATGTTATTATTGAAAAGCTTAGTCGTGTTTTTTGTGTTTTTTTTTTGTTTTTTGTCTTTCACATGAAACGAAAACATATGAATCAGGTAAATCCAAACAGACGTAATAACAAGTTTTTTTTACTCAGTTAAACGCAAATAATAACAAAAACAAACATAATTAATAAGAAAAATGCTATAGTTTTGTTTCGTAATGCATGTTCATCACTTAATGTAATTAAATTAAATCGTTTAATGATTATAAATTGATAAGATTACATTGATGCAATTCGTATATTCGTAATGCATATCAGTATGACTAATGCAAGTGGAAATATTTAAAATTATTTATTATATTATTGATACAATGTCTGCATGAGAATTATCTGAAAAATTGGACTGTCTTATATGTAGAACGAACATGACACCGACACTATAGATATGTAGCCACTGTAGTGGTGACATAAGTTTAACAAATATATTTAGCATATAAATTGGCTCAAAATCTTGATGAAAATAAAACCGCTGGATTGTAAGGGAAACAAGTATTGATAATATTGTATACATAAAAAATACTGGATGGTATGAAAGGGCAACAAAACAAAAGCTATAAATAAAAAATTTCTATTGAAAATTGCTCTAGAAATATGCACCTATAAGTAATGAAAGATTTAGTTTTTTTCATTTATTTTATTTTTATTTAATGTTTTTAAGGTATTTTAATAACATATATTTTTTATTCAATTAAAATCATCATAGTTTAGGTAATATTTAGTAATTTATTGGATGATGATGATCATGTAACACACAAAATTAATTCATATTAACTAAAGTATTTTAAAGAATGTAAAGTGATACCTGTTGAGTCTCACAGAATTTTCAATAGACAACTTGGTTATAATTAACATAAACACGATGTATTGTAATGCATAGGGTAAAGATCTCGAGTTTGTCTGATGACATGAGGGTGAAATTGAAACGACTTGTAAAATACAGGTCATCAGTCGTTCAATGTTCCAACGATGAAACTAATGAAAATTGCAACGTATAGAAGAGTGTTCACTGGCAATGAAATAGATGTTGTATAGTACTTCCAATACTTGAAAAGATTTTTGACAAACTGGTGTGGTAGTGTTGACACAGATGTAAAGTTTGAAAGTTTTCTTTATATGCAGCACGATTAGTTAAATATATTAAATATGTAGTTATAAATATGTAGTTGAAAATAGTTACTAAAATTATTTAGATTAAAAAAGAGTATTATGTCGAGTTATGTATAGTATATTCTTATTTAACCGAAATTTATAAATAAATATCAATAAAATAAACAAAACTGATTACAAATATACTAAAATTATTGTATTTTAATTAAAATAAAAAAAAAATAAATAAAGTAAAAGATAGCTCTGGTAAAAAAAAAATCATTACACAAGAAATAGTGTGTCTTCGCTAGAGGTGACTGCTATGCTGAAGTGTAATGTTGTTGGGCATATACTCATATTTTGATTATACACAAACAATCATTTATTATACTAATAGCAATCATTACTATATATATGCATAAGTATATAGTAGTTACTAATATATAATCTATTGATTATAATACAGAATAACAATTTTTGACATTGAAAAATCATTAAAACAATCAACTTTGTTGCTAAGCCCCACATGCAATAATTCATTTGATTGTTAACAATCAATAATATTTTAAGTGTTTTTTTTTTTTTTCACTTCATTGGCACAAAAATAAGATTGTAAAACAAATAATAAATGATTGTTGTTACAACAATCACATAAAGTCAGACAGTCTTTTTATTCTATTTTCATATTAACTGTACTTTGGATATAGATATGTACACTAGTATACAAAGTTAAATGGGACAATGTTTATGATAGTTATCTGTGTTGTCACAAGATTGTTTTGCACAATAAGGCAATAATCATAAAGTCTACAATGATTTTTTTTTTTTTGTTTTTCTTACAAAGTATTTAATAACGAAAGATTTTCTTAATTGTAATTAATTTAATTTAATAATTAAAGATATAAATTATACACTGAAATAAATATTTCATATATACATAAATATTTTGTTTTGCAAAACTAATTAAATAAGATCTAAAACGGAGGTACGATGCTAAATTCCTGGAGTCGGAAGTTATCTCATCTCAGACATAAAAAATTTCACAAAACAAAAGTAGAATCAAATTTACTGGACACATACATTAAAAAAATATGTATGCAAGATTATTTTAGGAAACCAATTCGCATTTGTAAAAGGCACATTTTCGATGGTATGCCAGCACATCGAATAATTAATTAAAGGATGTGTAGACATGCCATTCATATAGATTTTGTGTAGAAATTTTGTGTAGAAATTTTGTGTTAATAACCTGCGTACCGTACTTTCCATTCAATCGCATATCCTATGATGATTACTTCGCGAAACATATCATAATATGGTTGGTCGGCCACTGCCTGTTACTGGTAAATTTAATAGAGGAATTTAGTACTTTAAATCTAAAAATTTACGTTAAATATAAGCAAGCTTATCAAGTTGTCTTTTCAAATGTTCAATTACAATTTCAGAAAATTACTACTTAACTTCAGTAACCATCTCAATTAATCTCAGGACCTAATATGTATAAATCGCTAAGTATGCCAGCCATTGTTTTTTTTATTTTTCTTAGTTCGTTTTTGTAATAAAATAACTGAAAGTATTTCCAAGTACTTAGTGAATAATACAATAATATAAGTATAAAAAATCCCCACAATAGGTTTTGTTTTAAACATAATGTAATAACATCATAATATTGTAATAAAAAGAAGAAGAAAAATAACAATTAAATACCACATAGCTATGAGTACTATACTTTTATACCACTAAAAGTATCTCAGTGCCATTATCATTAATGTATGCTACTAACAAAATAATATATTACAATATTAATTATGAATGTCAATAATCGTTAATAATTACGAAAATATAGGACGATCAGATAAATCATAGATAAATATTAATTTTCACGAATTTCATAATTATGCTTAACATAAATTGTTAAAGGATTGGTCAATTTCTAATGCATAAAACATCTGACAAAAGAAACTTAGTTTGATTCAGTTGTGATAAATAATTCAAAGCAAATTTATCAAGAAACGCAACCAGAAATTCAAACAGATGACATCATACAAAAGAAAATGCTATAATTTGATAAAATTAATTATGAATTTTTCAGATGGTCTATAGATAAATAAAAATAAACCATCACAAATTAAAAGTGAAAGCAAAATCAAGTGAGAAAAGTTTAGAAATTAATTTGATATTGTATATTTTTTTTCCAGTAACTAAGTTTTTATAAAGCAAAATTTTAAAATTTGAACAACTTGAGTTTTATCGTTTGATACTAAATGTAAAATACAACATGAGATACAAGACTAGTCTTCTAATGTTACTGTTACGACTTCAAATTTTTATAATCTTAAAGCTAATAAACTTTTCCAAAATTTTCGAAAAATTACAAATGAAAATGATACACTAAAATACTCGAAATACACTGCCAATATATTTCTTAGAAAATAACATTTATTTGTAAATGAGTCTTTATTATCTAATAACTTTTGCTGAATATATTGCTGTGCTCTGTGAATACATTGATTTTAACTCTGCTTCTGTCGCTTGTTACTGTAATCGCAAGAGTTGATGGATTGTAATCACTTGGAATAATATTTACATGTGGTTTAAACACTACGTTATCCATATATGTTTCAAAAATTATTTCACAACTGACAAACTGTGTATACAAATCACATATAGACAATCATTTTCCCCAATACTGAGTTGCTCTATGTTTTGTCCCAAAGACCATAGCAATCAAATCTTCCATAACAATCAAGCATATCAGACGGAATTTTTTAAAGACGATGTTACCAACGGAATTATATGATTTATTAATGTACATGTTATCGATATGGAGTTATTTAATAATATATGGAAGCTCTAATATATTAGTATTGCGTATATAAAACTTGTAACCGGGTAAATATTGACATCAACAAACGTATGTATGAAGAACTTAAAAAACTTGTTATTTGTGATTATAGAAAATTATATAGTCAATTGTCTGTGACTAATAAAGTCGAAAAATATGTTCAGGTGTGATATACACTTAATTAGTTAGATATTTGAAATTAATTGTCAAATAGATAGAATTCGATGTATTTTATATATATTAAGTATATGTATATACGCGGGTTAGGTTGTTGAATTCCAACAAATTTTTGATGTTTGATATCGAATTGGATTGAAAAACAGTGTGGTTTTTTTATACAAATGGCCAAATATATTCTATATTATACTTGTATATTATAAGAGTATATATTAATAAAATGTAAAGAGATTATTTATTATACTCTCCTCATAGTTATCACTGCTTCTTTTTCTGTTCAGTTACCTCAAAAAAAAGTATAAAAGAAGGTGAGATTGTATGTACTGTACAATCATTTAAAAGTGAATTAATTATTTCAGTTGAAAAATTATAGTGGCAACAGTCGTGGAGAGAGATTATTCACCACTAAATATAAATAATTAAATGTATAAAATAGTGAAAGTATTGTTGTTAGTATAAAAATAAAAAATAAAAAATGTTTTATTTAAATTTAAATATGAGACAAAAAATTTCATGGAATATGCAAATATTAATTATTTTTTAAATTATTTCTTACACATTTCCGCATATTCAATCGTTCACTGACCACTGCACAAATACCAATAGTAGTTTATACAAGTATTTTGGAAGAAATTTGAGTGAATATTTTCAGAAATTATATTTATATTTATACTTTACATTTTATTTAAACACTGAAAATAATAAAATTATGGAAAATTTACCGATTCTAAATGAATATCTAAAAGATTTTGGTATTAAAGATGATGATCATGATGATCATGATCATGATAATGATAATGACAATGACGAATTAGCTGAAGTCAGTAACATTAGTGAAATAATAATAGCAAAAATAACAGCAATGATTGTATTATTTTTTGCATCACTAATATTTGGTCTGTTACCATTCAAATTGGCTCAGTGGTTTAAATGGCATAAAAACGACAGTGATGATGACAATAACAATAATAATAATAATAATAAAACAAAAATTAAGTCCACTTTAGTTATATCAATACTGTTATCGTTTGGCGGAGGCGTTTTATTAAGTACAACATTTATGCATTTACTTCCAGAAGTTAAAGAAAATATTGATTATTTACAAGAGGAAAATCTATTAATTGAATTTCCATTCAATTTAGCTGAATTTCTTATGTGCATAGGTTTCTTTACAATGTATTTTGTTGAAGAGCTCATTCACGTTTATTTACATAAAAAAAGTAAAATAAAAGAAAGAAATGAAAACAATAATGAACTAATTGCTGGTGAAATAGCATTTCAACGCGGTAAAAGCACAAGACTCAGTACTTTAGTAAATGGAAGAAAAATATCTAAAGATAATAATAATATTAGTGTTAATAATAATAGTGATAATATTAATAATAATAATAATAATATCCATAATAATAATGGTAATAATAATAATAATAATAATATTAGTATACATACTGAAGGCATTAGTGTTTCAAAAACGGATCTACTAGCAAATGATATTGAAAATTTAAAATATAGTCATAATAATAATATTAATAATAGTAAACATAATCAAAGTATATATTACAAAGATCATCGCCAGTGTCACCAACAACAACAAACAATAGCCGAAAATAATTGTATCGTAACAGACGATCATCTTATAACAGCAATACCAGCTGGTCAACATCATCATCATGGGCACAGTCATTTACCAAAAAATCATCCAAATGAAGATATTTTAGTTTCATCAATACGTGGTCTATTAATTGTATTAGCCTTATCAGTTCATGAACTATTTGAAGGTCTGGCCATTGGACTTGAAGGATATACCGCAAATGTATGGTATTTGTTTGCCGCCGTTTCCGCTCATAAATTTGTACTCTCATTTTGTGTTGGCGTCGAATTAATTGTAACAAGAACAAAATTATGCATAGCATTTATTTATGTCATAACATTTGCAATTGTTAGTCCAATTGGTATTGGCATTGGTATTTTGATAACTTCAATTGATGCATCTTCTGCAGCTTCATCTGGTATACTATCAGTTATATTACAAGGATTAGCATGCGGTACACTTTTATATGTTGTATTTTTTGAAATACTACAAAAGGGCAGATCGGGTTTAATTGATTTTCTATCAGTTTTAGTTGGATTTTTCGTTATGTTTGGATTGAAATTTTTGAGTATGTATTGTCGGCTTTTATACTATTTATAATATTTTAAATCATACAAATAAGGCATATAATTTTTTGGGTTACATTCAGTTGATCTTTATAAAACACTGAATATAAATTATCATAATATTTAAAAAAAAAATCAAAAACCATTACAAAATCTATATTACCCAAAAATCAATAGACAATCCGTGACATTTCAAATTCTACTAACATGAGAAAAACTTACCGCATCTGGCGCCAAAGAATCAGTGACTCTGTCCCAAGTTGTGGTAAAATCATAATTATTATGCCTGTTGTAACCAGACAAAAATTTTTTTCAGTGAATTTTCTGATACTAAATGTGTTATGCAAAAATAATAATAATTGCATTATTGCATCAGGCAATATATTTATCGTATACGTTCATATAATTATTATGAACTATAATTTATGAAAAACAAGAGTCCACTCAATTTACATTCGCATTAAGGAGAAGAGTGAGAAATCCAATTATATATTTAACTTATAAAAAACTATTGAAGAAGCATAATATTGTCAGTACATGAAACTGGTTTTTAATAATAAAAAAATCTGATCGTATATAAAATTCTTAGTACTTAAGGAAAATAATATTAAAAAAAACAATATACACAAGCGAAACTTTAGTCATTATAATATAACAACACTTCACATTTTCATATAATCATATCTCCTTTTATATTTGTATGTAGTCATTAAGAATCAAGTGTATTCAAAGTGCATGCAATTATGAATAATTGTTGGTAGCATGCTTTAAGTTATTAGAGTACACAACGATGTTGATCCAAATATGAATACAATGACAAAGGCTGTATGGTGTGCGATTCCAACAAAATAAAGTAATACGTACTTGCAATGCTTGAATCGACCAAACTAGTGCAGGTGGTTCAAGAATTGAAGAGATGGATTGAGCGACTTTCGAAGGAAAGAAAAAAAAACATTTTGTTTTTTTCTGAAAATCTAGTCATTATGATCGTACAAGTAGAATTCATTTATTACTTAGCATAACTGCAAAGCATAATCGAGTCAAGTGGAATCCGATAGCATATCAGAAATGAGATTGATAATGTATAAATATAATTTCGTAATTGGACAGATTATGTTGCGCAAACTAAATACTTATCGACTAAATAATATTTCTGCAAAAATTGCATCTTCAATATACTCATTATCATCAATAATATATCCTCAAATGTATACTATTTATCACTAACAATTTCTGTTATTGAATAGTACTCGCATTTATAGATATTATAAATACATATATACCTAATCAGTAATTCAAGTGTACGATTAATTATGAAGCATCGAGCATTAAGCGATTGTGATTAAAAATTATCTTATATAGTAGATATTTGTATTTGCGATAAAAGTAATTATAATTCTTTTAAAGTCAATCAATATACCGAATGTGTGAATCCGTTTTGTGTGAAGTGTAAATAAGACATATGAACAAGGTGCTAATAAAATGAGAATTTAATATCAATTTCTTATACATGTGTAACGTATCGAAAGATAAATAACTATTTTGTATTGATTGTATTCGTAAGAAATCAATAAATAATTAATTGAAATATTATAAATAATATATTAAGAGGCCATTAAAGTCATACATTCTAGATGACGAATGAAGTGACCTAGACTAACATCAATAAATTACTTAACCTATCTGTAGGTCGACCAAATGAAAAATGTCTTCAACAAACTATATACAATAAATATGCAGCTCCATACTGAATTATTCATATTATGAATAATTGTATATATTTTCCATACGAAATAGAATTTAAATTAGAAGCAAATATAAATTAGAATAGAACTATTTAATTAATTATTTAATGCACACAAAAAAGTTTAAATTCATATATTTTTGTTACTTTGTTGATTTTTTTCAAATATGCTTAAACTTAGTCTTATATATAACTTAGTTTATCAAATCTTATCGATGAAATTTTATTGTTGATGAAATCAACACAAATCTATCACTTAATTGAAAATCCAAGATAATTAATAGACAATCTGAGCTAAAAAAATAATATGTTTGTGCTATGTAAATATTACAAATCGATAACAAGTACATTTTAATTATTGTCAATTCACAGATATAGACACTGAAACAAACTTTTCCAAATATATGTGACAGAATTAAAAATGTTCATATTACTTAATTATTAATAATATATCAAATTATTATAATTTTTTTTGTCTTTTGTAATTTACAGCTGGACATGAACATTCACATGGTGGACATTCACATAACGATCAAGATGAACATTGACAATAGTCGTTATAATAATATCGATTGATGCAAAAACAAAATTCAATGAAAACAATTGTACAAAATATAATAGGCTATATATTACGAGTTAATTAATTTTTTAATTATTAAGATATAAATATAGAAATAATAAAAGAATAAATTAAATAAAATAAATTAATATATTAAGAATAGCAAATATATTGATTGTTCAGGCAGCCATTCTATGATGATTTTAAATTGGTAATAATGGACCGATATTTAATTCTATTTCTATATCGGTCACAATAATTTCTATATTGGATTTTATAAATATATTCAGATACGTGTAACATCAAATGTGAACTAAAATAATTGTAATTAAAATATTCTAATTAGATAGTGTAATCTCAATTATAATTATCTGATCATACATTTGAATATTTCAATAGATTAAATCCTTAGCTACACAATGCATAAAATATGAAATATAAATTGTAAGCCGTTATATTATACGATTACATATTACACATCGTATAGTAACAATCTATGCGTCCTTGTGGTGTACAGAATAAGTATATGCCATATATTAGTTAATTAATTATTATTGAGACTTTTTTTTATTAAGTGACAAAGCAAGATTTCACATTTAGCTGAAAGTATAATAATATTTTCAGACTTGTCACACTTTTACTGCCATTCGCTATATTTAATAATCAGGAACATTGAACTTCTAAATAGGTTATCATTGAATAAAATTTTTAACTGACTGATGTAATAATCTTTAAGCTAACAATTATATAAAATTAAAAAAAAAATAAAACTATTTAATTGAACAACGGGTCCATTTTTTAATTGAATTTAATATTTTTTTTAATTTTCTATCATTTTATACAGCAATATATAGTTTCAAATATTATTATTTTTATTACTTTATT
>JANSTX010040095.1:18146-29964 GCA_027564355.1 Penthetria funebris | reverse complement strand
GTTATTGTCATTAGGTCGTCACAAATTATTCCAGATAATAGAAATTCATTTGATATTTGATTTTATGGTTAATTGATTTGTAGGATCTGAAGAGCCGTCTTCTACGCTAAATATAGTTGTCAGAGTGTCTTATTTTATATAAAAAAAAAAAAACAGAAACTCAAGCTATTGCTAATTTTTGTCGTCAACGATTTCGTCACAGTGTTTTTGTAACAAAAATCTACAATATTATAGAAAGTCTCAGTTTCGCTTTATTGGTTAGTAGCAAGCGCTTGTGTCACAAAGTTTATGACACATGAAACACCGTTTATAGATGTTTTCATCACAGTTTCCAATCGAATGTTAACCCAACGAACTTTTTCTATTCTCTTGTAATATTATTATTGTATTTAAAAACATATTCCTATTAATATTTCGATATTATGTTTAAAATGGGATTATTGAGCCGACATACGATGATAACGACGTTCAAGAATAGCTAAACTATAAAAAAAAAAAAACAAAAACAAAAACTTGGAGTTCATTCTAATAAAAATTGAATTAATTACAAATAAATTACGTAATTTTTTTAACATAAAAACTTGTTTAAAAAAAAGTTCAAGTTCAAGTAATAATGTAATAATTTTCCGATAAAGTTGTTTCATTTTCAAGTGCAAAACTATTCGATTTATGACCAGTTGCAAATTATATAATTATTAATATAAGTTTTTACTAACCCAGTTATGTTTTTCATTGAATTAATTAGAAACCACATTTCACAACTGACGTAAGTTACAATTCGTAAACTAAAATGTAGATGCATGTTATCTAATTATGAAAAACTAATTCAATGTTATATCATATTTTTATTTTAATGCATTTAATTCGGTAATCAAATGTTTCATATCCAAAAATGTTTAATAGAAAATAATATTTATCTGAATTAATATTTAATCAACTTTGATTAATATAACACATACTATATTAATTACTATTTACTTCCGCTTTAGTTATTTATAACCGATAACGTTATCGCATTTCAACAACATTGATCCTTTAAATATGGGGCACCAAAAAAAAAAAACTATTAATTCCATTACATTAAAATTTATCCCAATATGCCTAAAACTGACATAGTTTTTCTTAATAAAGTAAGTGATAAAATTAATAGAAAAAATTAAATTAGCAAAGACGCACGGTAACTGTAATAATTGATTTTAATGATAAATGCACTAATGTATGCTTGAAGTGCACTAATTTACAGAGTTTAAAAATATAAATAAATATCTTCAATTGTGAGCACATACTGCGACTGTAAAAACTGTACTAAAATCTACAATAATTATTTTACTGCATACTTTAAAATGCAGTTATATCTTGAACCAAAATAATTTTAATTAATTTATTTACATATAAAGTCTATGCAGGTATTTTTGCATAAAGTTAGTATGTTTCTAAAAAAAAAAACCCCATTTATTGCAGTTACTAAAATCATGCGTCCATGCTTAGTAAAATCCAATACTCCTAGTTAAGAGAAAATGAGATATTACTAGAATATAAAAGTGCAGATTCTGTGACTCAAAAAAAACCTAAAAGAAGAAGTGATTTTTATCGAACGTACATATAAGCATATATCCATGTCCATATTATAAACAAACATCTGGAAATCTTTTAGCGTTTAAAAAAAAGAAGAATTTGGGCCAAATTTCGCACAAATTCTGACATTTTGACACTTTATATATAACAGTTGTCATTATAAATTAGAATCAAATGATAATTATGGAATAAAAACGCCGAAATAGGTGCTAAAATACAAACAATTGATATTGATAATTGGTTTATATCATAATGTATTCCCAGTAAGTTGAGCCATCTCATTTGTGACTTTTTGGGGAAAGTTATTAAAATTTACAAATGATGCGAAGGATTTTCATATCGCATCTGAATATTTAGTTATACCAAAGGCCAATGAACGACTGAAATTAATATAAATTTATAAGCAAAATATAAATAAAAAAAATTAAATTGCAGTAAGCTAAATTTATTATGAATAGATAAAATAATAAATCCAATTTTTATAAAATCACTTTTTAGTAGTAGGTCATGAAACGCCAAAAATGTTTAGTGAAATTAAATGAATCTAGAAAATACTACATAAAGGTAATTAAAAATTATATGAAATTATTTTTATCGTCATAAATTCTGATATCTTAAATTGTTTGTAATATTAATTTTTTATGCTAATTCATGAGTAGTTCCGGTTATAAATGAATGATACATTAAAATATATTTTTTTTTAAATTAATCTAATTTTTTTGTGTCTTGTAATCTCAGTAATTATTTCTTACTTAAGTACAAAAATTATTTTAAACATTTTCCTTGCACATAATACGAACGAAATTATCTGTACGCGTATATCTGTCGCAAAAGTAAGTGCGTCCGTCGTATGATGTTATTTTAGTGGTAAAAATAGTGAGATACGTAATGTAATAAGACACTAAAAATATATGCCAAAAGTCTAAAAATAAAAATACAAATACGTGAAGAAGAAGAAGCACAAGAAGAAGAAGAAGTAGCAGCAGCAGCAGCAGAAGAAAATGTAAAATTAGATTTAAAATGCATAACATTTCTAACTTGTTTTCCATAGAACCGAAAAATATTTCAAGAGCAAGGTGCTCATATATTATGTTATGAATACATTTGAATTCAATATTAATTAATGCAATGATCCATTAAAAAAATGTGTACAATATGGCTACACATGTTCAAACTAAAGTTATTTGATCACAAACCGTAAACTGAATGAAAGTTGGTAATTTATTGCTACTTCTTTGACTATAAACACAGGCAGAATACTTTCAACACTCATTTTACATATATTTTTAGAATCAAATTTTAGTGTAACAGATTTGGAAAAGCTTTGGTGATACACAGTTGTGCATTAACAGTCCCTGTCTGTCCATCTGTCCGTCTCACCATATTTCCGTCTGAACATATGTCCGTCTGACCGTATGGCCGTCTGCCCATCTCTCCGTCTGACAATCTGTCCGTCTGACCATCTGTCCGTCTGACCGTATGTTCGTCCGACCATCTGTCCATTTGAGCATCTGTCCATTTTCTGTCTGACCATCTGTCCGTCTCAATATCTGCCCGTCTGACCATCTGTCCGTCTGTTCATCGGTCCGTCTATTCTTCTGTCCATCTATACGTCTGTCCGCCTGACCGTCTATTCGCCTATTTATCCATTCGAACGATGCACAATAAATGGTTAAAGATACTGTTAATTTGTGCAGGTATAATTTCTATATAAATTTTAACTTTAACTTCGAAGATGAGAAACAATTATTTTACTCATTTAAGTTGTGACGAATGTAGTGACCGACTATCATCGAGGTTACTCAATTAATCTTTACTTTCAAATTACAATTATAGTTACATGTATACTTAAAAAGGCAAATTAATATCGAATTGCCGCCATATGCGCCCTCGGGGCGTAAAGGTTCAGATGATGATGATGATGATGACCATAACAGTACAAGCTTAAAATGGAACACATGTCTCATCGGTATGTAAACCCTTTTGATTTCAATGAAGTACACGTCAAAGTGATCAAATTCAAAACCTTGTATGATTGTTTCCAACACCAAAAATTTTCATTTCTATTTTAATATTGAATAGCGTAACTTCCCCATTAGGATATCCGGAACACAAATGCATACAAATATGTTAAACAAATTAAAATAAAATCTATCGCATTAGACATTAATTTTAAAGACGATATAAATAGATAGATGTTTATTGATTATAAATAATCCTTTTTTTTATTGTTTTTTTTATTTACCTCCGCGATGATGATTAAGACAATATAATTTTTTTCCGCACCAGATATTCGTTGTATTTACTCGAAAGATATGACCGGAATAGGTTATAGGTCATGGAAAACAAAAATCAATGAAAATAACAATAAGTTATACGCCGACATATAATTGCATATCGTTCCTAGGAGGGAGAAAATTGCATATTGGTTTTTTAATTAAACCCTAAATTCATAAAATTTATACTGTAAAACATACATAAAGTCATATATATTTATGATGACGAAATTCTTAAGTGATTGTTGCGTCATTTACATCACCTACCCAAATATTTATATTTAGTCTAATATCGTATACATATACGAATTCAGAGTTTTCAAATAGCTAGCTGTAATGCCATATCATATACTAGTAAGAATAGTACTATATACATGCCAGTAATTATTTTGTTAGTTTCCGCACATTTAAATTGTACAGAAAAAAAAAACCTACTTGGCGCCTATGAACCTCCATGCAATTTCCCTAGGAGTTTCTGTATGTTGATGAATGAAATAAAAAAGAAAAATTTATGGTAAAATTGGCATAAATGTTCTTTTTAAAGGAGTTTCTGAAGACATAAGTTTTTAATAGAAACTGATGTGTATAAAATTTAATATTTAACGAAGCAAATGAACAGATGGACAGATGGATCAGATTAAATGAACAAGCTGTGAAAGTTATGGAATAAAACGTCCAAATTGATGAATTTGATCGCCAAATATGTTGTGAGTTTAACACGCTACGCTACTACGCCGGTTTTAAGAATATTTTGGCTAATTACAATATAAAATGAAGATTAGTGGAAATTGTCGGATCTTGAGGCGATGGACACGATTATTAGACGAAGAAATTTGTATTGCACGATGATATGTAAAGATATACGCTTGACATTTAGATCTGATCGACAAAAAAATACAGCTATTTTGAACAGTCATTACAGAAGCTGTTACTAGTGATAATATGGATACAGAATTACTTGAAACAAAATCTAACCGTTTCACAGTTTCATATGTCAGTTTAGGCAATATGTAAATTTTTAGAAAAGGCTAATAACTAATGCGGAGGTAATGAGTGAATTGTACAATTCATCTCTTCAAACCCATTTTGGTACATTTCATTAAACTCTATACGTTGGGTATGCAGAAGGTACGTTTCTATCAAAGATATATCTAAATGGAAAGAATGGATTCGGTGCTTTAAGTGTTCATAATCTTCAAATTTCAAACCGATAATTCGTCATTGATTTTGGGGATCCCTACGGGCTGCCTGAAGTGGGATATAAAACAAGATATGCTAATTATGATGGATTTGCAATTATTGAGCAAATGTTTAATTTTGCGAATATTATTTTCATGTTGTAGCTACGATATAAATTAAAATTTTCTTTAATCTTAGTTTTTGTTAAGTCAATACCTGGTTATATAATAAATATAATATTTTAACTGATATGAACTTCAAATAATTAGCATACTCAACGAGCAATTATAAAAGAAAAAATACACGACGATATAAATAACTACTGTAAAATGAATAAAAATAAAAATAAATGTGTCACTATGACAAAATGTAACTTGCTAATTTTATTAACAAATATATAAATATATTTATTATAAATAATATTTATAATAAATTGTAATTCGCCATGTGAGGATGATACATAGTGTGATGATTATTAATATCTACATTTTAAATTTGATAATCCAGTATGCAATTGTGCCAATTCAATATCAATAAAGAACTCTCTTTCTAAACACCCGCATAAATCGTTCACATCGTACGGCATAGATTAACTTATTCTTCTTCTTGTTCCTCTTCCTTGCCCTATTCCTTGACCTATGCCTTATTCAAGGTCGGTCCTCCTGCTTTAAGTAACTGTCTAGCATATCGCGTCACTCTCTGTTCAAGTCATTTTGAATCACCGTTAACCAAGTAGCTTCTGTGCGATCACGTTTTCCATAGCATCATTTCCAATATTTAATGTCAATTATACGCTGTGAGTTTCTGATCTATGCATTACGTGACCGTACACTTTTAATCAACTTTACATGATTATTCTGATCTATGCATTACGTGACCGTACACTTTTAATCAACTTTACATGATTATATTGATAATGGGTGCAACTTGTAACTAAAAAAAAATATTTTGTGGCTATTATGTCTACTTGGGCTAAGCATTTTCACACCTATTCTTTGCATGACGTTAAGCTAGTTGAGAGATTGATTAAAGATTGTGTCAATCTGTGATTTAAAATTGAGCTAGACTGAAGATAATATCACTACATAATATATAGGTTGATCTTAAGGTCATCACTATCTAAACGAATGCGTCGTATAGTACATCAGGTTTAAATTTGTACTATACTAATGGATGCCTTCAACAATTTTGTTCTGGTTACGATTTCGTTAAAAAATAACACGATAATTGATAATCTTAAGTTATTGATGATTCGAGAAATATTTGATACAGAAGGAAAGCATTATACAGTCAGGTTAATTAGAATAATGTAAGAAAATCTGTCATTTCATGAATTTAAAGTATCTGTTGAGAAAGTTTCAAAATAGCGGCTAATTTTTTCAATACATACAATGAGTAACAATAAAATTCCATTAAACTACTCGTATATGATATAGAAATCGGCTCACATATGTGATATATAAGTGCGTATATTTAAATCTAACTTTATGACGCGCCGATCACACCTCTTTTTTGACGTATCACACAAAAAAAAAAACTAGATATTTGCGTAGGAAAGTCGTTTAAACATGTGGTTACAGCAAAATTGCGCATTTCTTTTTAAATTCTTATTTTTAAGAAAATATAGGTATTTTTCGGTTATTGTAATAATCATGAAAACGTGACTTATGCTATTTCAACACAAAAAAGTCATTATTTGATTTTTTGCCAATTTTTTGTAGTACGTTGTAAAGGTTTATGTTTACATTTTTTGGTTACCATAACTCAAATGTAGTATATTAATTTATCTATTATGTCATGATATATATTATATGATATATGCATATATCTTTTGCTATATATGGCTTAACAGAGTGGCATACATAAGTAAGGACGCGTGTCATCAACAACTGCAATAAATTATTGCAATGCATTAATTGACAGTATGCACTACATATATTTATGTATTTAAAATGTAAATAAATTATTTAATTGTAAACTTACTATAGTACTTTAATAACTGCAATAAAATCTACAAGAATAATAGTATTGTAGATTTTAGAACGGTTAAAATGGAATTTCATTAATTTATCTGCATTTAAAGTAAACGATAATGTTTTCAAATATATAAACTCGTAATGTACACTATTAAATTGTAATTATGAAAAATTCGGGCACTTTTAAAAATTATATCAATTTATTGCAATTATTAAAAACATGTGTCTATGATATTAAGTTGTTATTTAAAATATACTATAAATATCACATACTGAAAGTTAAGGGATGTAGCACATTCATTCTTCGTTTCGGATCATACAAAATGGATTTGTCGATCCTTTCAAACTTTGAGCGTCGCTTTGCATATGTATTTAGCATGACAGTGCAATCATTCACTTCAATAATAGCGCACCAATAATTTATATAAAAACAAAGTGATTATGAAAATTGGCAAAACCGATGCTAGAATTTATGAATTTAGTATGATTAGTATTTATCAATAATAATTCTATAAAATACAAACTTGTTTTTACATTGCAAATGTGCGTATTTTTTTAATGTGTTATAAATAGTATAATTTGATAATGTTTATCTTAACTTTTTATCATAAAAAAATTTAATCGCTGATTTGTATGTAAAATACGTAAGGACAATAAATTAGAATTTTAGGTCAAGTTCAAGCCATTATCTAAACCTATCATATTTATTATATTTAATAAAACAAAAATTCTAAAATTGTTTGTTGTTATTAGTTAGAATTATAAATTTTATTACTACGGGTGTTATTTGAATCAAATGAATAAAAATATCAACGAAAAATGCTTTAATGATGAAATAAAAATTGTTAACGATAAGTTCAAGAACTATTAATATTATTGCTGAATTACATTTCCAATATAAAAATAAACAAGTAATAAAAATAACAAAATTCATACAAATGACTGATTAAAATGAGAATGGTCTATTGAAATAGAAAAAAGCAAACAAACACTATCATGATGGATACCCAGGTGTTCAAATGCAATCGAGGACAAAATTTGATCCGTAAAATTTGATACGATGATTCTTAATCATACATAGCAATATACTTGATATTATCATATAAAATTGCTTGCATTACTAATTAAATGCCGACATAGTAAAATCACATACATTAACTTCCTCAAACGCCAAAAATTTCCCAAACTCCACACATATTCTTTTTAAATTATAATAATAATATTGTTAGAAAAGAGTGTTTCAGTTATTCGGTAATGTCATACGATAATCAACTCACATGGTATACATCATACAATCAGATGATAAAATTATTCACATCGAATTAACACACGGTAAAAAAAACTACAAGGCCATATGGTAAATTTTTCAGCAGGTTCTACAACGGTAATTTATTTACACTGACAGTCAGAATTTTGTTCACTCTATTGTAATTTTTTCTAATAAAAACAATCTAACATGGTAAATTACTCATGCGGTAACCAAAAAATATAGCAACAAAAAACTATCTTCAAATGATAAAAAACCACATTTGTAAAATATTCTCATTTAAATTAATTATATATACGGTAAGAATTTTATACAGTAAATTTCTCACATAATAAATAACCATGCATACATTTGGTAAATTATTCAGATAATGAAGTGTTCACAACTTATTATGATAAAAAAGTTATAAAATATTACCATGGTAATCTATTTACTAACACGCAAATAATTTTATAAGGCTAATTGCCCACTCGCTAAAAAAAAACTGAACATTTCTTTTGGTAAAAATATTTACATATTGAAAAGTTCACAACGTTTAGTTCTTAAATTGTTCAAATGGTAAAAACATAGTTTTCACGGTAATTTATATAATCATATAGTCAAAATTTTAAAGGTTAAACTGATCAGACGGTAAAAACCTTCAAATGACATTTGATAAATTATTACACATGGTAAATTGGAAAAAATTACAAATATTTCCCTTCCTTATCTCTTTGTCAATTTCTTTTTTGATAACAGGCCTTTATCTGGCGTACCAAACAAGTTCAATCTGTCTCACAAACTATTTTTGGCGCCTGCATAACGTTCAAATTGCATGTTTCATCTGTAACTGTAAATTACTATTTTGTTATAATATGCCATTTTTCTTGATATATAAAATTAGTACAGACTCTTAAATGTATATAATGCAAAGGATGAGTAAGTGTAAAATTGAGCGTAATTTGAGTAATTTTTTCAAATTATAATTAGTGATTTGATCGCCATATTCAACGCATTCAAATAGCTGATTTGTGGCTATAGATTTATTAATAACAACCGGCCTTCTTGATTTACGTGGATTTTTTAAAATCATAACTAGAAAAGTTTTAACGTCAGTTCGCGCTTATCATGGCTATTGATTCGTTTGTACGTTAAAATCGTTTTACATGTAACTTAAACCACTTTCTTTAAAACTTATTTCTTGACGATTAATTCGACTTGAATTATCATTTATTTTTAGACTTTCCTCATATACGATTATTTTCGCAACGTCTTCTATTTGGATTTTTTTTTGTTGTAGCCAATTTTGGATGATGCAACTTATACTGAAAATTTCTTTCACTATTCACCACATCGTATTATATATATTCTACCATACCATACATCGTCTAATTCGTTACCAATTTTCTGTGTAAGAGTATATGAATGAACACGTGACAGACTATAGTTAAAAAAAAATTAAAATAAAAACGATGGTAATAAACTAAATAAATACAAAAAAAAAAAAAAACAATAAATCATCAACATTGACGATGAATGTTAAAAACCATCAAGCAAATGTATGAGTACAACCGTACTCCAATGGTATGCGTAAAACTTGTTTTTAAGAAATAGCAAAATCTCACATTTATAACTACTAAAAGATGCAGACCTTATGGTTTGCCATTTATGGAAATATTAATATGTAAATGTACTAGGAATTCATAAAATAAACAAAATAATTCCAATGGTTTTTATACTTCGTATATAGCAAGCATCATATCGTTATGACATGCACAAAAAAGTTGTTTATGAAAAAAAAAGATGAAAAAAACGTTGCACCTTCCTCAAGAGAGAGGCACACTCGTACAACTAACCCACCACAAGTTTCTTATCTGAAGACTGTTTAACTCAGACGCGAGATGTTAAATAGTCAGTTATCATTAGTTGTTGCACAAACATAAGACATGAAAGACGTAACCACAATTTAAGAGTATGTCGATTGTGATAATGCATTTATTTGTATAGGTCTATGCAAGTATACACGATAAAATCTAATTTAAATTTATATGAATACCGAAATACAGAATTTAAATTCACAAGTAATAATTTCCTGTAAAAATATAACCAATATAAAATTTTATATTATATATAAGATAATAAAATTGACTTAAAGGCAGACTATATTCAATTGAAATTATTCGGCATTAATAAATAACCTTAAATTCTCAACTCATAGATGTACAGGTCACGACCGACATTGTCAACTTATACCTCGAAATTATCTAAGACGCATCTAAAAATCACATTGGACAAATATAAACAACCAAATTTTAAAGTTATAATAAGTGGTATAATATGGAGCAGCTGGGGGTTTGGGCGGCGGAGAAGTAATATACGGCTTGGGGTTAATTAATGGACGCGTGATATTGGTACAAAGTGAGTGTCAAAAATAAATTCTTATCAGATGTATAATACCTACTGAGGCTAATCAGTATAGTTAACAAAATATACTTGATATCTATTTATCCGAATCCAGTATTTAAATTTATCGCAAAATAAATAATTACTTCACTCTTTAAATGAAATACAGGTTTCAAGGAACGTAGTGCTAAGGTTTTAAGGGTATCACTCCAACCAGTAAGAACTAAAAGAACACAAGTCTGCAATTCTGCAGTAAAATCAATTGGGTTGCTATAGTGGTTATAATAATACACTGCTGATTATAAACATTGGCACCATAAGCAGTGTCACATATACATTTTTCCAAAATCGTCCTAAATATTTGAAGCACAATCCTTCGAAATTCATACCTATTTAACAAATTAGGTTCATAAATGGGGTGTTCCATTTGGGTATTCAGATGAAACCATTTATTAATCAGGATTCTTCCCTGTCAACTAAATATTGCACAAACAAGATTACAAGAAACTGTAGACTACTATGACATGACGAAATATCAGTTAGAAAACCAAATGTTAGCTTTTTCAGAAGTTTCTATTAATAAAAAATGACTTTCAAGAGCAGCTCATATGCAAGAAGTAAAATCAAAAGTATGTAACGCTGCATTGAGTTGATTTCACGAATAACCTAGAACAATTGTTCTAACACAATTTTGAAAAGATTTTTCAATGCCTCAATCTTGTCACATAACGATGTATAAACCACTCACAATTTAATCAATAATGATGTTGACAATTTATATGGACGTGAAACTGCATCGCCTGTCAAATATGCTGGTCTAAGGAAATACCATTCTAATCGACATTTGAAATGAAACAGTGGCAAACACACCATCGTATATAAGTGCAATTCACATAAACGGAGTTGCAAAATGAATTATCAGTGACTCCAAAACTTAGTCAAGTGAACAGTCCCCATACAGTAAGGACACTTACGCACTTTTCGAAGAAACAAAACAGCTACGAACAGGGTTAACCATAGTTTTATTTAATTGTCGCAAATTTTTGCTATGCAATAATCAAAAACCATGTTTATTATGATATACTCGTATTACATTGTTAACTACTATTTATTTGGCAACCTATAATATTAAGTAGTATCGAGTATCTATTTATTATCTATGA
>JANSTX010040095.1:0-18046 GCA_027564355.1 Penthetria funebris | reverse complement strand
ATACAGATAATTGAGGTATATGATCTATGGTATGAATTCAGACATATAGACGACGTTGAAGACCTTCAATACTTGAACAACAAAATAAATGAAGGTACTGAAACAGATATTCGATGCATGTTGACAAATAATATTGTGTCACAAATATACAAGTTTGAATCAATAGATGCCTCAGATGCATACTTACAATTTTTTGCTGGACAAACAAAATATGAATCGCGGATTTGTGGAGATTGATATAGTTCTTGGGATGACGAACAGTATTATCAAGGGTAGAATGTAGAATTCAATTCGTTCAAGAAGCAATTCAGTGCAGGAATTCATAAATATCGAAGGATATGCGACTAAATAGTTTTCAATATGAAACGTTGAGTGAAACGTAATATGAGCAAATTACACTATAAGCAGACAAAATGTAATACAAATATATTATCTATCAATAGCTATAAGTAAATGGTCAAAACAAATAGTAAAACGAATATCGATTTTATTTATGGGAATTACAATATTGTTCTGTATACATGTAAGGTTTCAAATCTATGTATAACAAAAGTACATAAATAATATATTGATATATAATTAAACGATAACAAATACCATTTATTGAGTGTTCCGTCCATATGGAGTCTAATACTAAATACAATGTAAAATGTGTGAAGTGAAGAAAAAATAAATGTTTAAGGTATACTCATGAGAAATAAACCTCAAATAAAGTCCATTCATGTCTGGCAAGTATGAAGGCAGTTGCAAAGAATTTGCGGTACGGTGTAGGGTACGGTGTATTATGTATAAATTCAATAAATACAAATTTTGTCAGAGATTGCAGAATTTTGATGGAAAGAAAACAGAAGAAGTAAAGAGATCATATAGTTGAAAATTGATCGCTTCAATGAAAACACTGCGATAATTAATGTAGCGTTAACGCAACAAAAGTGGTTTCTTAAACTTTATGATGAATTCTAGAACAAGATCTATATATTTTATAGATTTTTTCAACGATTAATTGTTTCACTATATAGAAACCATATTTATAACATGTCACATAAAGTTGGAATTTTTTGTATCAGTTATTGCAATTGCGATAGTGGCGATGAAACAAAAAATTTCGCATTCAGAACGCTAGGCAAATGTTTGGTATAATTTTGAATTTCAAAAAACCTACTGTTGCGCACTTTTAAAAAACTAACTGTTATACGGTACTATTGTATGGTTGACAAACTTAAAAAGTGGCAGATAACATCGTTTGACAAATTCAAATTTTCGTCAACAGGTGAATTGTTAAAAAAAAAAAATCTGACCAAATACAATATCGAACGAGAATTTGTGGAGACTAACAGATCTGGAGACGATGAACGGAATTGTCAAACGGAAAAAGTGGAATTGTATCATACACTGAGGTGACGAATTGATGATAATGCAAAATATGCAATTCAATGGATTTCCCAGAGTATTAGAAGACCCGGCCGACGGAAAACAACGTCATTAAGTAAATGGTCAGATATCATGAAGAATCGCCCAATTGCAGTTTATTGGATGCAACATTTTGTGATATTTCGCCTATAAAATTTGTAGATTTGAAAGTCGTTAACATTGAAATTACCATCCACATGGATAGTAATTTCAATGTGAACGACTTTCAACTTTCAAAAGTGATTACGTTTCTACATGAATTACCTCATCAGTTTGAGTCAAATATGTTCTAATATATGTTTACTACATACAGACAAAAGAGTCATTACCTTACAAGTGGATTTTGCACAAACTGACAATAAATAGTAAGAAAAATAAAAATATATAATTTATGACTTAAACATTTGATATTCGATATCAAAACAACTACTTTTGATGGTTTCCGTCAATATCATACTTGTACATATTTAAGATAAGCTTACCACACAATTATATACTAGAATAACTTTTATAATTTTGATTATTTGATAGGTGAGTATGTTCTGTGGAAGCCATACGAGTACGCTTACCAAATCCATTGATTTACCAAAGTCATATACAGAGAAAATGTTACATTAAATATATTATGTTTCATTTTGTTGTTTTTATCAATTTTATTTACAAATTAACTATATATAATAATCGGTTTGCTGAAGTTTATTTGCAAAGTTTGCGATAAATAATTGGGTCATAATTATTCTGTACTTTCCGTATATGGCTCATAATACGTCGTTCACAGACAAAATGACAATTAGATTGTAGTCAAAAATAAAATTGAATTTTAGGACACACACATTTTTCTACGAATTAAACACTCAGATACAGAGCTTACAAATAGTATATACTCGTAAAATGTACAACATATCTTGTCGAATATAATATCCTGCATAACAATAGGATTATCTTAAGCTCGAATATATACCGTAAGCAAAAATTCACGAGAAAAGCAGTAGCTAATAATAATATGAGGTGAAATGAAAAATATAAATTCGGCGTAATTTTTGAAGTTGGCGTTATTTTTAAATTATGCGTCCTTTTCAAATGTGACGTCGTTTTCGGATATGGCGTCGTTTTCGGATATGGCGTCGTTTTCGAATTTGGTAATAAAAAAAAAAACTTTCAGACAACTTATACAATTGGTACACATAAATAAACATTAATAAATCGTTTCTAGTGCACATACTGAATTACTGAACGTCAAAATATTGACAGTACGATGATTCACAAAGCATTAAACGCGTAACGAATTCTATTGTGTCATTATATATAATATACTTATAGAAATTTTGAAAGGAAAATGACAAATACTTTTTACAATTGTAGCGGCAAAGTTTTCTATGTCACTCGTGTAAACACATCTTAAAAGATTTGCACGTAATTTATAGGGAATGAAGTCTTTATTATGATAAGGTCATTGACACACAACTAAATTATAATGCAGGACACGGCATTGGGTTCATTATATACAATATAAACAATAGTATAATTTTATCAATGAATCTCATTGATATTTTCATT
Organism: Penthetria funebris; assembly: GCA_027564355.1. Classification (NCBI taxonomy): domain Eukaryota; kingdom Metazoa; phylum Arthropoda; class Insecta; order Diptera; family Pleciidae; genus Penthetria; species Penthetria funebris. The sequence continues at coordinate 15,079 of JANSTX010040095.1, read as the reverse complement.
TCTCGTATGTTTCGTCAAAATAAATCTATACTATTTTCAAGCAAAAAATGTATATATTTCAATACGCGTCTATATAGACATATAATCACGTCATTCAATAATACAAAGAATATTACATAATACGAGATTGTATATTATTTCTGGATAATAAATAAGTCTATAATAAGAATAAAATTAAAATATGAAACATCCCAAGTTCATTTCCAATGACGAAACTAAAATAAATTTTGAAAATTCAAAACTTTCGTGAAATAAATTGAAACTGTCAACTTGTATAAATACGTGTAATAATAGAAAAAAAGTGAATTGTTTCCTGTACGAGTACAATTTGACATCCTGAGTATCAGTTTTCAAATATACATAACAAACTGTGGCTATCCACACATTTGTGTTCAAATGAAGATAAAAATTAGTAGACAGAACTGAATAACATTTTGAAAATTTCCAAATACAATTCAAAAATACAATTTATTGAGAATATTGTATCAATTAATGTATATACTAATTTAAATGAAACAATGATGGCTTGAATACACTATGGTATTCATATAAATCAGATTAGAGAATATATTATGGAAAGATCATTGTCATTGATCGAATGACATCCACTTACGACAAATTAAAATATTTTTGTTATCAATAGAAGTAAAATCAGATCGAAATTATGCCTGTTCGCATGACTGATAATAATTAACAATAACAGGTGGTGTGAACCTTGTTATGTATAACTGTAATCACAGCATCGTTCTAAGAGTCGATTTTTCTCTGATCTCACATAAGAAATTATTAATGAGAGTATATATACTAGCACGTTGAATCTTATTATTCGGTGAATTTTATCAGTTTCGATCTGTATGTTATTACAATGTCATTTTATTACTTTTTAGTTTAGATATGAAGAACCGTATACTTCCATTCTCCTGGATTGCGTACATCGACAATGTGATAACTCGACCAGACACAATAAGAATATGAATTATCCAATTCTGTTGTTGCATGCAACTTTGACAATTCTAACAACATCTCGTTTAATTAATTACAGTTAAGTGAGATCAATTGACAAATCTGTTTTATATCCGTATCTTGTTGTGACATAAAATTTTGTAGGCCAGTCTTATGTAGAGACTATCAGCCGGATGTCCATACTTTCAATTGAGGGTTTGATCGACCTAACCACGACAAATACCATAAGTTTAGTCAAGATTACGTGCGAATAATTGGACACATATTGTAGATAATAAGAGAAACTGTTAACTATACGAGTGTATCATGTTTGGTGCCGATCATTCTATTTGCGAAAGCTGATATCGCGCTGATCAAAGTTTATATCGCAGTTCAAGTTGAAAACAATGATTTTTATTTTAAATATTCACGGACATTTATGTCATTAATTTATAGAAATTAGTAAATACACATCAATTTCAAATTATCAGCATTAAATTTGATAAACTCTGCCAATTTATATATTAATTGAATTTCTATTTTATATTAAAACATAAATATGATACTCGTAGTAACGTATAAAAATTAAATTATTGTATTTGTACAAAACTTTTTATCACATGAATATTTGACACACTTTAAGATAGTGTATTTATATGAATTTTCTGAATATTCGTCATACTGATAAGACTGATAAGTTAAATATACTAGTATCGGTTCTGTTTTAGTAAAATTTAAAACGAATAAAAATTTGTGCGAATGTGTAAACGCCGTGTTTCCAACCGCATTATACTCATAAGCTAAATTTACGTTCTCCACGTTGTTTCACCCGCAATTCAGGATCCAAAACAAAAGTATCAATGGCATGTATTTGCTATCTAGGCATAAAACATCTCACCGACAAACTATTATAGATGATGATTGTACACTATACTCTACTAAATTATTCAGCAGTACAATTAATTCCATATTGTGGAAGTTTATGTTTATAACTACTTTTATTGCCATTTGATATTACATACGAATATTAGAAATGACAATTAAACATCACAACAGTACCTTTTGTACCACAACACTAACAATGATTCAATAATTATGGCATTAATGTCATAATAATGTAATCCATCATCGTCAATAAATTAAATTTCGGCATCATTTCGACTTAAATCTATATGGCGTTGGCAAGCAATTGTTCAGGATCTTTCGTCATAATTTCACTGCGCTTCATTCCGTACCACTGATACTATAGACTTTTTAATAGCGTTTATCTTCAAAATTATCGAGTTTTCTATTATTCAGAGGATTTCAGGTAAGTGCATTGCATTATCATCTACTGCTAGTATGTATCCCTTTAGCAATTGAAATGTTCGAAATAGACGAATTACATCAAATTGTTCAAATTTGTCACCTAACGACTTATTTCTTATTTCCATTTTGGGCATAATTTATAAAAAAAATTATTTACAACGGGTAATTAGTGACTGACTAATTTTAATAAATGAAAGTTATTTTAATCATCAGAATTTAAAAAAAAACAAAACACCGATTTAATTATTTAAATTAGGAATTTAATTTAAACAAACTATAAATTTACATTAAATATATTCATTCGATGCAATATTAAATTTGATTAATTATTCAATCAATTGATTAATTGATTGCAATTCAATCAATTGGTTATCGAACTTAAAAAAAACTAGAACAGCAAGCGAATTTAATGCGTTTAGATTAAAGAATTGTACAGGAAAATGAATGCATTTATTAATTCATGTTGCAATGTTTTTTTCAATTTAAAATTGACAAAATATGATATAAGCAATGCGTTTTTTTGTAAAATTAATTGCGGTTAAACATCAAGGAACTTGCGATGCGGTTGCAATAAATATTAAATACAAAGTAATAGTTAGATATACGAGTATACTATTGCATCATGTACTTATACTCAGCGCTATAGATGAAAATAGAAGTAATTTTATTTGCATATAAGATTACTTAATGTAAATAGGTTTTTCATTTTAATAATTAAGATCAATATAACCTATGTTGAAACTAGTGTGTATACATAACCCAATTATTTTCGTTCAAAATTCACTATCACGATCATATGCCATTACTGACCTATATCGCGATCGATTTACCGGTGACGCCGCGCACGTGATAAAATACAGGATGAATAATATGTTCCAAGACGATTCAGCGAGTAATGAAATATTAATTGGGTCATTTGCATACATTGAGAGAAAAAACAAAGTCATAATGACAAATATAGACAACGTACACCTTTTCCAGACAACACGCACAAGAATTGGGCATGTCTCAAGAAAGTTTGTTAAAAATTCTCAAGAAAGATTTTCATCTTTACTTTAATGTCTAAAAAAAAAATATAAACTTCAAATTACTTATTCTATCGTTTTAAATAACAAATAATTAATGTCCCAAATTATTCCCGCTGTTGCTATTATGAAATTTGCTAGTTAGACACTTAGCATATGCCTTTGTAAATTACTGGTTTGTGGTATAATCGCCACCATTTAATCCCACAATCGATCACATTACGGATTTTAAATCCTGAACAAATAATGTTTGAATATAGTTTTAACATCCGATATTCATATGATTGGGGGTCACAAAATTTCCCGAACTATAATTTATATATTAATAAAATATACTCGATATCCTGATCTAGGGCAAAGTCACTCAAATTATCTGGTATGCCTTTTAAAAACATACATACAAAATATTACTGTCATTTATTAATTAAATTACATTAATTATACATTTCTATAATTAAATATAAATGTTTTATATAATCAAAATTTTCTTTTCTTTCAGATTTTGGACAAATTCTGGTGAAACAAACGGAATAACAAGATTAATTAACAATGGTAAACATAAAGGTAACTAATATAAAGTCAGATTTAATAATAAAAAAATTAAATAAAACATTTGTCTTATTGTACAGGATACAGGTCCACCACCTCAGGAATTAGAGACATTTTTACCCACAGATGAAGTGAATCGAGTAACAAAGTAAGTTCCATGAAATAGTATTAAAATTGAAAAAATTACCAATTCTATTGATATCAATAGTATGGGGCATTGTACTAAACAGGAAGCGAATAGAATGACCGAAGAATACTAACAATCTATGTACTTTTATATTAATGAGATTTATTGCTTTGGCAAAGAAATCGTTCAGAAATAGATAGACTGGAAAAACGTGATGGAAAGAAGTTGATGGTATGGGGTTATAGAGAATACATATATTTTCCATTTAATTGCCATCCAATGATTCATTTGTAATTCACGATCATATTCGATATTAACTATTAGTTATCACATATTGTGATTGAATCATGTGAAAATCGGTGTCCGGGATTTTATGTGTGTGAATAATACTACTAATATAGTATAGGGGAAGATGCAACTGTAATACGACCGGCAATAACTTATGATTCTGAATGTTGATCTGACATTATTCAGATGAGGATGATGAAATACGATCATACCGTATGACATTAAAGAATAGAATTAAAAACATATTTATTTGGAGAACTTTCAAAGTTGTCTCTATTACCAATTAAATTATTCAAAGCAAAGATGGTACAATCACGTATAATATGTAGATAGGGAACAATAGAACATACACTGTAAAATTGGCTTTAAATAATATGGTAATGATGCTCTATATATCTACTTTGAATGCTGTCATAATTACTCTTGTACCAAGTATAATTTATCCATTTCTATTATCCGATGATAAACATGTCAGGCCAAGAAAATGCGTGAATAACCTACTGGTAATTTAAGCACAGAATATTATGACTTTGATCAGAAAAAAAAAACTGAATGAGCATTTGTAATTATCCCAATTAATAAAATAAAATTTCACAAAAAACAAAATTGATCATATGATGAAACTTGTTGAAACATTTAAACAATATGCAAAATTATTAGTGAATGACACCAATTGTTGTTTATAGGGCAGAATCGTTAACGTCAAGGTTAAGAAAGTGATGATACTAAGTATTTAGTAATTATAGCTGTATAAACAAAGAGACCATCATCATTAATTCTTAAGCATCGCACCTTTAGTTAATATTCTTTATAATTTTTTGAAAACATTCTTTAGAACTATTACTGATCTCAAATCGTTCATAACGACCACATCGACTATCTAAATCTTTACAAAATAAACGTTAAGAATAAAACTGTCACAAGAACTATTCGTCACATAATTATTTAAGTTAGGCTCGGTTTTGAAAAAAAAAAACAAAAAAAAACTACAAATAATAAATGGACCAACTCTGTAACTCATTACAAAAATAATAAATCAAATCGATCTTCACGATCAATTGCAGTTAATTGAATGGTAATTCAATCAGTAGCCATCAACTGAAGTTCTCTTTTACATGTTATTTTTAAAATTAGAAATGTCCTCAACTACTAATTTATTATTAACATTTGGTAAATTTAAAGAAACGTAAGTGTTAAAAAAATATCAAAAAATTCTTTACAAATTCAATTTTGGCATAATTTAAAATCTCTAAACTGCATATAATCGAGTAAGTGCTTATTTTCCTTGATTATAATTTCAATTATATTTGTTTATTTGATGTCACGTAGTTATTTTATGAATGTTCAATAATTTCATGACTTGATTATGCAAATTGTTCGATTAAAAAATATGAGATCGACCTAATCTGCAGTGTACAAAAAAATATGGAATTGCAGACGGTAAAATGATATACTCGTATATTCATAGTCATTGTATATATGATAATAATCAATTGATCATTATAATGTTTTTATTTGTTAATTTTAGAGGTTGATATATCCATTCTTATGTACCATAATATTATAAGGAGTACATATGTGCTATACATATTTTATATGAGTATAACATAACAAAATGCTAAGTTAAACAACACGATTTAAAATTATAAACCACTTGCATATGCGAATAACATTCAAACAATTCCAAAACAAAACTAAAAGTGCAAACATTAACAAATTTAGTGAATGAAAATAGTCTTTTTGAAATTCGAATTTTCGAATATGATTCAGTTTTCTCTAAGAAATTGACAAAATTAGTTGAATTTTTAAAACGCTACATACAGCAAATACAACAGTATTTAAAATTGTTTGTCCAAATAGTGATTTCAATTTTTTAAAAAATATATAAAATGACACCAACGCCAATAGAAATGAGGTACAGAATATTCGAAATGAAGTGAAACAATTTATTTAGAAAAAAAAAATCAGTTAAATAAGGAATGATCCTTAAACATCATCGGCTTACAACCCATAATTTAAGGAAATAAAATAACATTAGTTAAAATGATACTTTCAAAATTGACCAATATTTACACTAAAAATATTGGTAGAAATCATATGTAAATTGACCTAATTAAAATTATTTATAAAATTGCAAATGCTAATAAGTACATTACAAAAATATGATGTTAATTTTTTAGATTAATTAACACTTAATAAATTATTATATTAGGCAATTCTGTCCGGTGACTGCACCACTTTTCGCGACTTTAAAATGTACGTTACCAAAATGAAAAAAGGCAAAAAGTAAGATCACTACTTTCGATATTTTAAGAATTTATAATATTATAAAATATGTGCAATTGCACATAAGTGAATTTAATACATCAAATCAGATTTAATTAGCAGATTGATCTAATTATATGGACATATATGAACATTGGCAGTGTTTCGATATATATTTGTGCGATGAGCCGTATTAATTTCAGAATGTCAGTATTATCATCATCTCAACCTGAATTCAGTATGTGAGCATAGGGTCTCAGTTGACAACCGTCATAATGATCACGTCTCAAGACACGTCAATCTTAACAATGCTTCGTTTCATATTGTATTTGACCAAAAGATTCTTAACATGAGTCTAAAGGCACCTATTGACCAAAACTATCCTCACCGCAAGATATTACTAATTATTATATGGTATATTTGTGTGGTGATAACCAAGTTGGCTAATGGACTGTTTTGTGGTTGAATGTCGTAAAGCCAAAAAACAAGATTGAGATTGGTGCACAAATTCACGAGTTCCGTCAATTTAAACAATTATTTTTCCGATCAAAAATGTATGTACTCAGGAACAGACGATAGATTTTTTTATTAATAAAACCGATTTTAGGTACCTTCCCGCCAAGTGTTGATATTTTAATTTCTAATTGAAACTAACAGCTTTTTGAACAAAATTAGACATACCCAATAGATTATTTTAGAGGTGACACAATTGACTTTCAATATCACTCAGTTATCTTATCTGATCTTAGTTCAAGTGACATTTTAGTCTTTTATAAAACGTGTGTTTTGCCCTTCAGAAAAAGTGTTTCTTTTTTTTGCAGAATTTCTATAATAGAAACTTCTTATTATTTATTTCTAGATATAAAATCCAACCATCAAAAAAGACTTTAGAAACAGGTATTTCAGAATTTGATCCGTTTACGGAACGTAAAAATGATCATCCAACAACGTAAGTTTAGCTATCTAATTATCCAAAACAATTAATTAAACTTCAACCCTTATATGTTTTTCACAGAGATAATGAAACTCTTACACATTTACTTAAGGCATCATTAGGAACAGGTATTTTATCAATGCCAATTGCATTTATGTATGCAGGTTTAGTTTTCGGTATATTTACAACAATATTTACAGCACTTATATGTACACACTGCAGTTATGTACTAGTAAGTTTCATTTTTAATTTTAATTTAAATAAAAATATCGGAAATATTAAAAAAAAAAAAAAAAATTATAGGTAAAATGTGCCCATACACTATATATAAGGACACGAAGGACACATATGAATTTTTCAGAAGTTGCTGAAGTTGCATTTATGAATGGACCGAAATGGGGTAGAAAATTTGCAAAAATTGCAAAAACATCAATATTACAATGTCTATTTTGGACATATTTTGGTACATGTGCCGTTTATACTGTGATTATTGCAACAAATTTCCAAAAAATAGCAATACACTATTTGGACACTGATGTTAGTTTACGTTTATGTATTGCATGTTTATTGATACCAATTATATTATTGTCATGGGTACCAAATTTAAAATATCTTGCACCATTTTCAATGGTTGCAAATGTTTTCATGTTACTTGGTTTAGGCATAACATTTTATTATTTGGTAACCGATTTGCCGCCAGTTGAAACACGACCATTTATTGGTTCAATATGGACATTACCATCATTTTTCTCAATTACAATATTTGCAATGGAAGCCATTGGTGTTGTAATGCCACTGGAAAATCAAATGAAAACACCACAAAATTTTGTTGGCATTTGTGGTGTATTAAATCGTGGAATGTCTGGTGTGACATTGATTTATATTTTACTTGGTTTTCTCGGTTATTTATGTTATGGTGATGCAACAAAAGGTACAATTACAGCTAATTTACCAGATCATGAAATGTAAGTTATTAAATATAAAAATTTTTATATTATTATATATGTGTATTTCTTTTTTTTCTTATATTTTATTTTCATATGCAGACCAGCACAAATTGTTCAAGTACTTGTTGCATTAGCTGTATTTTGTACATTTGGTCTTCAATTTTATGTATGTATTGAAATTGCATGGAATGGTATTAAGGATAAATTTCAAAAGCGTCCAACATTGGTTAATTATACAATGAGGTAAGTGCCATTAATACTCTAAATATTTATACAAATTACTTACCTTTTATTTTGCAGAACTGTAATGGCAACTGCTGCAGTACTATTAGCTATTGCTGTGCCTACAATTGCACCATTTATTGGACTTATCGGTGCCTTTTGTTTCTCCATTTTAGGATTATTAATACCTGTAAGTATTAGAAATTAGAAATAAATATTTAATTATTGGATAAATGGTCATTGGTATGCATGAATTCGTATAGATATATATATATATATGGTCGTTACGTTAAGTTTTACATGCAGCACATCAATAGTCAAAAAATGGTTACAAAATAAAAAAAATTCAAGGCAGCAAGAATTTCAAATTAGTCGAAAATAGAGACCAACCCTTAGCGAAATTTAAGAACATAAATATTTCTCTATGTATTTAAAAAATATGTCAATATAATTAACATAAATATACAATATTTTAATTCGATATAGGTTGCCATTGAAAGCGTTACATATTGGGAAGAAGGTTTTGGCCAATACAATTGGATTGTATGGAAAAATGTGATTATTTCAATTTTTGGTGTATTAGCATTAGTTTTCGGTTCAAAAAGTGCAATTGAAGATATTATTGGTATTTATACAACAGTAGCACCAGTTGTAAATGGAACAAATAATGCAACTTAAAAATATGTTTTGTTATTCTTTTTTTTAACATATTTTATAAGTAATTAAGTTAGGATTGAATATATATATTGATTTTTGGGTTTATTCTATATATTTTTTTTTAATTTTATTATTTATATTATGTATTTGAATATATATGAATTTCTTTTTACATCTATTAATTAGCATAACATCCAAATATTAAAAAAAAAACTAATAAAAAAATAGAAACATTTTAGAAGCTTACATATTATAAAAAAATTAAAATATTTTTTTATTTTAATTTGTAAACATAATTTTATTTAAAAAATGTTAGATGATTGTAGTTTTTTTTTTTTTTTTGCTAATTAGAATGAATTTTATGATTCTAAAATATTTTATAAGAAATTGTGATTGTTAATTTGTTTGTGAGCAGCAGCAGTTCATGTAATATTTTCTGGGAAAAAACATTTTTTAAAAAAATTTAGATCGTTTTCAACTGATTTTTTTAAAAATTATATTTTTAATTTAAAATTAAAATAGTTGCTAATATTAAAAGAAAAACTATATAAAATGTATGACTGCATATGACCAAATAATAACATTAAATTTTTTATTTATATTTATATATAGTATATATTTTTAAATAATAAATTTTCATTCTATTGTAGTTTATAATTTTTTTTTTATATACTACTTTAGCAAAGACGCACAGTTTAATATTACTGCAATAAAGAGATTTTATTGAACGTACTAAATTATCATAACGTAAATTAGAATTATCCAATACATACACATTCATACAATTACACACAATTTTAATAATTCATTATATATATATTACATATATATAACTGCAATAAAATCAATCTTGTAATTTATAGTACAATTATTCAATATTAGTATGTTTACAATTAAATAATTTAATCGTTTTTAAAATCTATTAAAGTGATTAGACAGTTTCAATACACTTAATATTATGATACATTCCTATATTTATCATTATAATCAATTTATTGCCATTTATTTATTATACCGTGTGTCTTGGATATTGTAGCGTCTTCTGTTTGTTAACTGCATATATATGTTTTAAAAATATATAACTACATTTAGGCAGAGAAATCAAATAGAAGTGTTGAAAATACACACGGTTTTTTATTTGTCCGGCAATTTCACGACAATACGTCAATGTTTTTAAATAAGTAGCAATATTTCAATCAAATAAAGATTCAATCCGTAGTAAGGACCTTGAAAATGAAAACGATCTATTTTATATAATTATATTTATTTTAAATTAAATTAAATATATTTGTTTGCTATTCACATCAACTTTTTTCTCTTTATCACAAATATTATAAAAATGGTTATTAAAAATATTGATATAGATAATATTGTCAATATACTAATTTATAAAAGATTTTATACGTCAACAAATGATTCAAACAGGACATTTGCAGCAGATTTTTTTTTTGCGCTAAGCGATGCAAATAAAAATGACACAGATTTAACAATAAAAAAAAAACTGATAAAATTGTGGCATTAAAGTTTTAGCAAAGGCTCACAGATTTAATAATTGCAATAAATTAATTTTATTTAGAAATCGATTAATTTATTGCAATATCAAGTAATTGAATGTGTACACAGTACACAATGTATTTCCCAAACTATATTCTAAATATAAATAAATCAATTTAATTACAATACATTGGTTGTAACAAAAGTGTTCTAAAATCTACAATAAAAACATTCCTGCAGAATTTAGTACAGCTTTTAAGTACCAATATATATTTATAATTAACTAATTTATCTACGCATCCATTTATATTAAATATCCAAATTTAATGTTTAATATTGTGTCACAAATTCTTGTATTTAGTAATAAAATGAATTCGTTGCACTACAGGGGAATAAATTATTTAATTTGTGAACATACCAGTACTTGAACAAGTGTCATCATCATCATCATCATCATCTAAACCTTTATGCCTCGAGGGAGCATACGATGTTAATTTAAAGTTTGAAATATGCATGTAACCTCGAAGATAAACTCAAATAAATAATAAAATTGAAATTTCCCAAATGGAAAATATAGGATCAATCATAAGTATCCAGTTATACAATATTGCAGCCACAGTGGTGCATAAAACTCTAGTTACTGAGTACAGTTTTTCAAAAACTATAGTATTTTTATAATAAAATAATATTTAAATTACCATTAAATTGATTAGAAATTAATCTTTTAAGAACAATTTCAGTAAATATCTTTTTAGATGAGTAGCATACATAATCAAAGATGCACAGTTTCAATCAGCGTAATAAATTGCGTTTATAAATAATATAATAAGTAAAATTCAATTAAATTCACAACTGAAAATATGTTGTTTCTGCAATAATTGTCTGCAAGAAAATCTGCAAGAATAATATTGCTGATTTTAAAACAATATAATGGTAAAACGATTAATCAGTAATTAAATTAACAATAAACAAAGGGAGTGAATTTGGTTAGATATAAATGGTGTACACATTTCTTGATATTGTGAGAAATAAGTGCATTTCACAATAAAATCACTTATTAAAAGTGTGCGCTATTTATACTGAGGCTGTTTAAAAATAATTTAAAAAATAGAAAAAAAAATTTTTTATGAACAATTTTTTTAAAATATTTGAATAAATAATTATTTTAAACTTTGTGTATATATTTTTTTAATACAATCAATTATTAATATGGAATAATTTCACTTCCCTATTCTCAGTTCAATTTTTGAAGATAGCAGAATGAATTTACATAATTTTATGACATTTTAAAGGTCGTAGACATGATGTATAAACACCTCACCGACAAACTGGGTAACTTTAGCTTTACACAATACTAATCTATCGAATTATTTGAATCTTTAAATGAGCAAAGTATATTAGAAATTAATGTTTTTTGGAATTTGAACTTAAATGTGTATTGCAAACGGCAAATTCACATCGCCTTATGCTTCTTTGTGACGTAAAGGATAAAATAACGTATATACATACATACAAATAAAAATGAAAATACATATTAGGCGTCGCAGGCCTCAAACCAAAATTATATACTGGATGATACATATTTTACCTTTGTGTATACGAAAAGAAATTATTTTACAGAAACTATTAGGTGCTTGATTAGATTAACCAATCAAAGTGTCAAACTTTTTCACAAAAGTCAAGTACTACTAAATGTCAGTTCTTAGCCATATCAACTGAAACATTAAAAAAGATGGCATCGCAATATTGTAAATTAAGTGAATATACAAATATACACGTAGTATGTACAATACAACTTAGAGCGCGAATTCCATCACAAAAAAACTAGCTCTTCAATTAACATAATATTATGGACATCGAATTCATAAATTTATAAGTTTCGATTTTAAAATTTCCATAGAACAACCGGCTTACTTGTACCTTCTATATTAGATACAAGTTAAAGTAGGTATTAACTGTTATTTATTTTTTCCTTATCTAACATGTAGAGGAATATATCATATAAAACAGTGCCCCTTAATATAGATCGATTGAAAAATGATCGCATTAATGCACATATAATCTGTAATATTTCCATTACTCATTTTTAACTAAATCTGACAACAGGTTTACATAAATCACGTTGATAGATAGTTAATTCTGGATATGGAACCTATTTTTCAGTAAATAATTTATGAGAATAAATGAACGAATCTTGCTAATTGAATTCCTTGACTTGATTCAATTAGATACGGACAAATTAAACGAGTCGATAAAATTTATGTTTTATCAAAATATAAGAGGACATTAGTGATATTATAATTTACATACATAATTTCAAATTAAGAAACATAATATAGTTAAACATATAAGAGTATATATAATTACAACAAATCATTTCTTGCTTCACCGATTGAACTTTAAAATAACAAACCTCAAAGTCTGATAATTAAATATTTCATTATTTATTATCAACAATAAAAATGTCGAATATCATCATTATTATCAATGCTAAACCACAATATACAAATTAAAATATTTGTACATTAAATGAATTGGGATATATTGTATATTTAAATTGTTGTGATGATAACAAGCAATGATAAAATATACAAATAACAATAAAAGCATATAATTAGCCTGTGATAATGCTGGCACAGTCAGAGACCGGTGTGACTACTTAGGCATTCTGCACATATTGGTCTATAAGGTTTCTTATTTCAAAGATGAAAATAATGAACATTTGTTTGTCGATAACATGTTCTCTTCAAGGCGATGATACACAACAATAACATACATTTAAATGCGATAGTGAGTTGGTATAATATATTAAAAGTTAAAGAAGTCGAATCACAATGTGAAATGTTTCACATAATCTTAAATTAATTATTTTTTAATCAAATTGTTTATCGATGTGTGACTGCGAAATTTCGAAAGCGACGTATCAATCATCATAATTTCGTCATTAGCTGCCTTAGATACAAATGTAACATCAAATGAGATTGGCGACAAACACGAAGACATTTTTCACGATCTCTGGCCAGTATCTTTACTTCACTCCATCCCCTTCCTCTGGTACCAGCGTCCTTATTGACGGATTTTCGCCACGTTGTTTTTAATATCCTGCGAATTCCAGTCAAATGCGTATTTTAAAATATCGCCGACTAGTCGTCTTAGTGTATGGCCAATCCAATTCCACATTCTTCGGTTCATTTGATATTGAATTTGGCCAGAAAATTTTTAGTTGGCGTTTGAAGCAGCTGACGAAAACTTGAATTTGTGACGTCTTCCAAGTTTCGTAGCCCTACATACCGATAAAAAAATTGCGCAACTTTAGATTTTTTGAAATTTATGATGAACTACAGACTTCATATTAATCATACTCAACATTTGCCAAGCTTTTTGTATACGAAACCTTACATCTGTTTTAGCATCATCATCAATTGTCAAAAAACATCCCAAATATTGGAAATCCTCTACTTCATCTATTACTTCGCCCGCTGACTGCAAGTGAACATCTCCAATTTTCATTAATTTAGTCTTTGAAACATTGATTTTTAGACCGCGATTTATAATCTGTATTTCACAAGTCGTTTCAATTTCACTCTAATGTCCGACTCAATTTGCGAAGGTAAAAATGTCGTCAGCGAAGTCAAGATTTTCAAGTCGACCGGTTCGATTGCATCTGAATCCATGCGGTTCAAAATTTACTTTGATCATAACCCTGGCCAAAAGAGCAGAAACAATAGTGGTGACAGTATTCATCAATGTTTTACACCCGGATGTACAGTAAAAATATCACCAAGTCTTCCACGATGCAAAACTCTGCATTGTGAATCACGATATAGACCGCGGATCATGTTCATCAGTTTATAACATATACAATTGCGATTTCCATTCAATCGACTGTCAATTAATCCTGTAGGTGCCTTGTAGCCGAACATATTTTGATGTATTTCCTATGAAATCCTTTACCAATTTTATCGTATTAACATAACGATAATATTCTAGGCTTATGCTTTTTGTAATGGCGGCACAATTGTCATATTGTGGTGATGATAACTGATCAGATTTTAACATAGTCTCGGATTGTACTTTTGTTATGGCGGTACAGTTGCCATTTTACGGTGACGGTAAGGTCATAATCTATTGCAGACCTTTCAATAATCACTCGAATGCCTTTTAACCTTATTTCCAGACCAATTCAATATTTCGGAACCAGTTATTATATATTCGATGTCGTAAACAATGTCTAACACAATTTTGGTATGAAACGAATTCCGACGCTTGTTGATAATAAACATTATTTGTATGAATTGACAAGAAATAACTGAAAAGTCGT
>JANSTX010040084.1:0-12918 GCA_027564355.1 Penthetria funebris | reverse complement strand
AGGTCATTACACGTAAAACTGAATATATATATATAATATATATATATTTATATATATATATATATATATATATGTCTATATTTACTATAAACTAATATAGGCCGGGTCTATTATCAAAACCCATGGTAACTTTTAACCCAAATACTTTTGGGACTTCGTATTTTCTTCTCTTGATGAATTGATTGATGTTCTTATTCCATTAATGTATTTTTTTGATTCGCATATTACATAGAATTACATTTCGGTGCATAAGTTTTAGATGATTATGATGATGTGGGAACTGGCGTGATATCAAACAGTCGTGTGGAAGCTAAGTTTCAGGCATTATCGATCTTGCACAAATCATAGTAAAATATTTAGAATTATTTTTGAGCAATTAATTGAATGGGAAACATACAATTTAATAATAACGGTTAATAATAACCCTCTATCATCTGCGATGTAACACTACTCTAGTATTTAACACAATCGCACACAATTAGTCTATATGTCTAAACCCAAAATATTAGTCAAGACGGATATTGCACCCAATCATACGCACGGGACTCAATTTGCACATTAATATCACTTCGAGGTGGTGATACTATGTCAAAAATTGTCCTTAACTCAATGACGCCGCAAACGACGTATCAAAGTCTACATTATATGTTTATACCCTAAATCCAACACAACCACATCTTGCATTCATAACATTCTGGTTTTTACAGTCCTTTTTGTTTCCATTTCAGTCGCCACTCATCGTATATCAATTGTCGTAGTTACTATAAACATATGGCGGTTGTCGATGTGCTGTATTTTAAGTAATAAACTCAATTCACAGAACGTAATATTTAAAAAACACACAATTACGGAATACCGTCTAATCAAATCAATATGATTTGTGGTCTACATATCATGATTAACAATGTTAAATATTTGAAATGTGGAAATAGAGGCTTTATATGATATATATGATTCAGATTCTATTGTAATACAGGAATGTACTTTATCACCACTATTGTGCTTACTCATCTTGTACTGGGCTGTGATCAATGTTAAACATTGAACAACATGACATCATATATGAGATCTAATCGCGATTGCCATGAAGATCTCGACTTTGTGATGACGACAATTATAAGTTTTCTTAAATTGTTAACAAACATAAAATAGTAACGACAATAAAAAAATATACAGTACACAAGTGGGTCTAACGTTTAGTATTTCAAAGATGATTCAAATGAAAAATGGTACGTCAATGGGCATTCAGTTCAGTGTTGCGATCAATGGTGAAAAAATTGACGAGGTAGCCGATTTTCCAATATGTAGAAAATTATATTTTATAATTGACACATTGGTGTTGACACTTTCATAACGCGCGTATATCTCAACGACTCGGAGACTAGCAATTCGACGGGAGAACGTTTTTTTTTTTTTTTGTAACATGATGGAAAACTTTCTTTGACACCAAAATTGGATGCTTTGTGATTGGTGAACATGCCTGAAATGTGATGAAAACTGTTATAAACAGAGTTAACATTTGTAAGGTTTATTATAGGCGAACACTTAAGGTGGATTTTCATTGTAGACTTATAAGTCTTGTCTCGTATTTCTTTTTTTTGCGAGATACAATCAAAATCGATTTTTAAAAAAGTCTTTTCGGTTTCGATTGCGGGTTGACCGCTTTTTAAAACTTTTGTTGCATTTTTTTACTTGTATTTCGGAGGGAGTATACACTCATTTGAGTCTAATTGATCGTACGATGCGTTTTTCTACTTCACCCTACTTTTGACGAATGAAAGTGGGGGGAGGGGAGGGGTTCACTAATTGAGTTTATCATTTAATATTTGTTAAATTCAAAATAATAGAAAAACAATCCAATTTTCGTAATTTGAGAAATTTTAATAATTCTTTATTTTTTCAATTCATTATTTATATCTTTTTGTTTAAAATATAAACAATTAAAATTGCCATAATTACAATGATAAAGTAATAGATTATTAACAAATAAATTTTTAATTAAAAACAAACATATTGCATAATATAATATAGGAGTACTTCATTTTTAATTACATTTTGAAGTACATATAATTAAATATGGTTTTATAAATTAATGAAATGAGTATTATAGTGTGTTTTTTATTTTTGTTTTTAATAACATATATGTTTTTTTAAAACATATTTTATATTTTTATTTTTTATTTTTAATACTTTTGTACTTAAACGATCTACAAATGTAAATATTCCATTCGATATAAATTTCTTGTGAATCAATTTCTGATGGGGTTTTTTTTTTTAGAACTTTACTGTGCTAATTAAGGGATGATTAAATACTATAGCTTCCCGATATTATTTTACTACACCCGTAAAAGTTTTCTTTCGTCTACATTACTAAACATAGATTAAAAAAAAAAAAATTATCCTTTCATTTAGGTACATTTATCGTTATTAAATTCGTTATTTTGCACACTATGGAATTCTTTGGCAATAAAAACGAATATAATTTTAAAAACGAACGTATAATTTATGTATTTTCATTTAATCAATCAATTAACTACCCCCATATATGCCATTTAATATACAAATAGACATATTAAAATAAATTTTAATGTGATCTTTTTAATTTTATTCAATATATAATATCTTTGTCAATTCAAATGATTTGTGGTCAACATCATGTCATTATAAAAACGAATATAATACAAAAGATTTGAAATTATTTAAATTAGGCACTGAAAAGTTGCAAATTGTTTATTAATAAATACCTAACTGATTTCAGTATTAAAGAGGTTGAAAAAGATTGAATTGTTTAAATGCTTATAGACATAAAACATATAAGACTTAGTTTCTAAACATAAATTAGTTATTATTGTTTAAAATATAAATTTGAAATGGTAAAATAGCTATATCACGATCATCATAATATCTACGTTACATGAGTTCATAGAGCTGTACAGACTACAGAATGTATAGATTCAATTACAGTTATCAGGATCTGTACATCTTCGATAATACAGTATAGTACTTCAGTTTAAGTTATCTAGTTCGTTGGTGACACATATTTTAATTCTAGTCAACAAACATGAAAATATACCGTCTTTTTAATTGAAACCATATTTCATAGAAATTAATATATATATATATCGAGATAATGAAAGCAGGTCATGTAAATTTCATGTTAATCGGACACTTCATGAATTAAATGTGATAAATCAGTATTTTGTGCTTGTATAACTGATCATAGCATGCGCTGTTTCATATGATTTATTTCACAGTATGTTAGTGGGAAATATAAAAAATATAATTATCTGTAATTTCTATTTTATATTAATCCACAATACTCTGCTATTAGAATTGATTGCGATATTAACTATTTAATATATAAATAAAATACAAAGAAGTTACAAAATACTAAATTGAAAAGGCATAAATCACAGTATGTGAATAAATTACCAACATCAAGTTCTTCTTTATAACAAATGTATAAAATCTTCTTCACAAGACGAAAATAAAATTCTGATTGCGGCAGTTGTGTCAGCTTCAAATTAAAAAAATGGTACGAAAATTCAGTTTCTATTATAAAGGACGAATTGAGTGAAATGAATGTTAATAGTGAAAGTATTGGAAGAGTCGATATTAATTTATAATCTGTTGTCTATAATACCATATAATAATCATTTATTAATGATGTCAATACTGACTTTCAATATCAAAATATAAGCTATAAAAATTCCATAGCAGAACATATAATTGCCCAAATCTACACATTATAAACATGTTGTGGCTTGGTTTTATAGAAATTACCTAAGGTGATGATTTAAGCAACCGATTAACATCTTAACAATTTTATGAGATGTAATAAAAATGGTTTTAATGTTTTATGAACTATGTGAATAATTTGTACTTAATATGATGATGATCCGTATTGGTTATAAACCGATTCAAAATTGGCAATTTTTGCGTAATCAAAGTAAATTGATGGAACAAAATGAAAGAAGTTATAGTATGAAATTTTTTGCATGTCAATTCAGAGTCTACTCTCAATTACAATCATAAGGTGAATATTAAAAGGAAGAATACTGCAACACTTCTTCATCAAGTCAGCAAACACCTTATATACTTACAAGATTTCGATAGATCTTCAAAAAGTGTTATATGATCGCATTAATTTCACTCCACATATATACCCACTTACTGACTATAAGGATGTTTTTTGTTTTGGTTTTTCAATATGTTAATATACCAGCTGTTATATGAATTTATTGAGATAGGATGTATTCTTTCACTTTTATATCACTCTTGAAATTAACAGACACTTTAGTATGAAATAAGGTGTGTCAAAAATTTAGGAGAATATTCAGTTTTTATTTTTTTTTACCGGTTCACTGCACTTTTTAAATATTTATATGCATGTAATTAATGTACAATAAAACGATATGTACGAGAACTAAATAATTAATTGTACATTTAATTTTGATAAAAATTTCAATATACTATTTTTTAATTTAATTTTATAAAAATTATACACTTAATGCGGATAAAAATATCAATTAAAACACGCAACACAACTTGTATTATCTTTTCTATACTCGTATTAATATACTGTGCATCATACTGTGAACCACTGAAAACGCTACCATCATTGACTTATTAAAAATAACTGAAATTCTACTTTATAATAATATAAAGAAAAATTATAGATGTTATAATAAATAGAAATGTTGAAACAGGTTCTTTCGTAAATAACTATAAATATACATAAGAAGCGAGTAAGTTGTTCCAATGACCCACTGATACAGAACTAAACCAACCAACCAACCAACCAACCAACCAACCAACCAACCAACCATGTATATACCATTATAGATACTCAGGTATATATAAAATTACCATTACCTTTACCATAGTTATTCAATGAAAATGTACATATTATAATGTTGCGTCGTATTCCTCAGCAGCAGAAGACATGTAAAGTAATTATTTTTGAAATAAAGTGAAAGTACCTTATTTTTTTTTTAAAAATTAAAAATATTTTAGATAAATTTTTATGATATGTGGGTATGTTTATTGTACTCGTATATGGTATGGTATATTGTTATGTACAATGTTTATTGTTTTCTTTTTTAAAAAAATTTGTTTTTAAACTAATTAGTTCCTAAAAGGCAGAGCGTGAATTTATTTCAATTATTCGTAAGCATGAGATGAATATAATAGGAGGTATTATGAATGTGTCTGTAATAGGTTGCATTATATTTTTTTAAAATAAAAGCTATAACCACGTAATTGGATATCATAAAGTTATTGTTCAGAATTGCATATCTTGATAAATATTCTAACTTAAAGTTGTCATGAAGACAGGAATAAACGTACGAGAAAATTTAGATACATATTGCATTATAAATGATTAATGTGAGAAGATTTTCTAATTGGATTTCACATAGCTCGAGCACCGAGGTTTAACTGTGTCGCCTCCAAATTTCTTATACACACAAAAGTATATGTCTGGTAAATATTTCATGTTCTTATGCAATAAATAGCTTTGAGTTTGTATTAATAAAAGACATAATACCAAGAAACAGTAATGTTTGCAGAAGAAAAATTGATTAAAAAGATTAAATTCAAAATGATTTATTGGTATTATTAACTCTCATTATTTTCTTTCCCCCTTTTTCAAAGCCATAAAGTCACATAATTTGAAAGTGTTATATTGAAAAATTATTTGAAACTTCGGGCAATAAAATTAAATCGCTTAAATTGTAGTTGCTATAGTGAACACCCCTGTATAGTTGTTTCGATAGGGTTGAATCATTTCGTGATAAATAACACTGATTCCAATAAAAGTGGCATGAGCTTGAAGCCATGTTGATTTTTTTGGGTTTTGAATTGTTGCAGTGGGTTCAATTTTCATCGCTAGTCACTAATTCATAATACGTTATACAATAGAAATCCTTTCTTTTTCCTTTTGGAGAAGCTATTTACTCTTGGCGACTTTTGTGTAATCAACTCCTAATTATTATATAAGCTATTTTTGCCTCTGACATGGGTCTTTATTGAATTAATGCTCCCAATTTT
This sequence comes from Penthetria funebris, assembly GCA_027564355.1. NCBI lineage: Eukaryota > Metazoa > Arthropoda > Insecta > Diptera > Pleciidae > Penthetria > Penthetria funebris. Next base: position 6,867 of record JANSTX010040084.1, on the reverse strand, counting down.
TCGTCTTCAAACTTCTTCGTTTGGGTCAGATAGTTTATTTATATTTAACATTAAAATTATTATTTTTAAAGCATTGAAATCAATATCTATCTGCATGTTGATTTCGACAGAGCATTTGTCACCATAAGTCTTGACAAGTTTTTTATGTGCTTCAGCTGCAGATTTTTTTTTTGGAAAAAAAAATAAAATAAAATTCTCCGCAAATGATCTTTTTTTTTTTGCCACAAAATTCGAGAAAATGGAACTCTATCGCATGATCGTGGCCATTTGCACTTAGGCCTACTCAGCTACACTTGAATGGACCCATATAATGTATGATTATGCAATAATGTGTTTAAAAAGTGGTAAATTTTTTGAATGCTAAAAAATTCAAAAAATAGAATTTTGGAAAAAAAATATGTTCTACTTTCTAAAGATGTCCGAGATGTGACAAGACAACCGAATATGTCAAATATTAATCATTATATTACTATACACAAATGCATGAGCCAAATGTTTCATCATATTCGCGTTATTTTTTGAAATCGAATCCTTTCAGTAACCAATTCAATAACCAAATCAATAACTGCCAAATTACATTATTTTATTGCGTACAAAATAAATATGATAATTGGTATGTGCTAAAAACTATCACATTATATACTAACAGTATTTATTTCTCGCATTTTTTTGTCTGACCTAAAGCGTTGATAAATTATTCTTTCTTCAATCAACATATTTAACACTTAAATTTACCATTTCATATTTTATTTTCGCTAATAAAGTGAAAAGTGTTAAATTCAAGGTCAATATCCAATATTTAAGACGTGTTATTTATTGGTTCTGCTTTTTTCTTTTTGCTCAAATTTGAATAATTGATATTTATTGTTTGCTTTTCCAATAACTTTTTAAAAGACCAAAAAAATAGTATATCGAAACTTTTAATCTGCCGGATCTATAGATATTTGAGAGTATCCTAAAATGTAATTTATATGAATTATTAGCAACATTATAAAGTACTTGTACAATAAATTTTCTACTCTAAAAATTTTTCAGAGAAAGTTACTTATTTATGTATAAATAATTATATTGTATATAATATTCATGTATATAAATATGTAGCTAATATATAAGATAGTATTATACTAGTATTATAATATGCAAAAAATATAAGAAAAAAGACTAGCAATTTGTAGGCGCTATGTATGTAATACTAGTATAGATACGTATATATAATTACATGTATCCATTCTTAATTAGCATAACCGACTTATATCGAAAAATCAATATCACCATTCAACTAGAGGAAAAAAAATGGTTAATGTCCATTGAAATGTGCAATATGTAATTTAATTTCTTAATATATTATTTGCAATTGATTAACATTTGCTATTTTTTGTTACTTCAATTGGAAAATTGTATATGATAACTAATTAGCCTATTATCAAATCTGTGTGCTTACTATGGTGTTACAAAACAATCAATTCAAATGATCAATAACTTGCGAATCTATGTAAAACTATATATTAACGTAATGATTGCAATATTTAAACTGGAAATAATCTGATACTGTTTTTCATATCGATCAAATTATATATGTTGTTACAATCAATAGACTGCTACAATATCATCTAACATCTATGATATACCAGTATAATCAAAAAACCTCCACGTTATGTCATCGCGATAAGTTGACCAGGATATATTTGAAACGGTAAAGTAACATTGTAGTCCCGTCACCCAACTTAAGATGATGATGATGATGATTGAATATAGGAAAATAGATTTATAATGGTGGATGTATGGGAGGTACTTGAAGGAGTACTCCAATTTTTCTCATCTTCGAACTTAGCCTCAAAAATCAGATAAAAGTGACACGTGCAAAATTTCATAGCGATATCTCGACGCATTCTCGAGTTATCGTGCGCACAGACGGACGGACGGACATGTTTATATCAACTTTTTTTTCAATTATAAGCACTTCTGTGTTTTTTTCTGAGATGTTTATTTCTTGGCGTTACATGAACGGAATCAAATACTATGGACCCTTTGAACTTCGTTCCCAGGGCCTAAAAATTGTTATGGAAGAATGCTCATAAAACAATCAAACTATCAACATCATAACTTAATTATTGAAGTTTTAAAACTGTTGGAACAGCATTAACCATGCAAAATTATTAGAAATTGTGTCGAATGGTAAGATTCACTAAATTAGGTAATTTTATCTTCGAAATAGAAAGAAACCCGTGAAACAAAGCGATTAAAACATTTAAGGAAATAAAATTCTAAATAATTGACGATATTCTGGATGAATGTCAGCAATACGATGTGAAGAAAATATGGTTAACGAAATTCTTTTTCTTTAACCTTGTTGGTTCCAGTATGTTAATCTAGATATTATTCTGCGGTGTTGTGAAGTTTTTGTACATACTATCTCCAATATAGCACCATATGTAATGCATTTTATCGCATATGTTTTGTACAGTTATAATTTGAGTCCCAACATTATTTATTTAGATTTAATTTGTTTATCATTATTATTATTTATTACATAATTGCAAATGTATAGTTCCTAAAATGCATTATCGTATGTTGGCGTTAAAAAAATATTAAAACGATATCGACTTTATAATTTTGATGTTCCTGATTGTTCAATTGCTCTATGGGATATAATTTTACGTGGCACACCGTGAAATCGAATTCAGTTTCATATTGAAAATCACCCGATATATAATAGATGAGAAATATTTTGAAAAAGTTATGAGTTTACGTTAGTGGGGCACGGAAACTACTAGTTATCGGGATTTATGTTTTTCAATCGATATCAGAATCTCGCTGTAAAACTTAAAAATAAGTTCATAAATTATTGGAGAGATTCACGCACATATAAATGGCATTAAACAAAAATAATTTTTAGATAAACGCAGATTGACGGTGGTATAATGAAGATATTTTTCGACACTAGCATCTTGGGATAGTTTAATTTAAATGGAATTACATGTTTAAGATGTGTCATTTTATTTGTATCTTTGCATAATACAGTATTGTACTAATTTAATAAGGTGATTATTAGAATGAATATTAGTGGTATATTAACTGATAATTTACTTATTAATTGGCTATGGTTAAACGGATTTACTATTTCTCATGCTAAATTTCACAGCATGTGAATGGAATTTTTAAAGATCAATTATGGATGAGTAACCAAAAAAAAAATTAATTTTGCTGATAATTACCATATGATTAATGTTAAAAATATGTTTTCATTAAATATAATTAATTTGATTAAATAAACACTGATTTAAGTATAATAAATTCAACATCAAACTATTATAATGAATTTAGAAACAATGTACATTATTCAGGAATTAATTCGTCAATTTCACATTAATTTTGCGTGAAATTTTACCATTTTTATTGTATTATTTTATTCCAATTATTTATAATTTCACGTAATAATGTTTTCATAAAAATAAATTAATTGATGATTAAATAAATATTATAAACGAGTGCATAATTCCATAAATAAAAATAGACTAAATTAATTGTACAATCAAATATTAATTAGAAAAAATGAAAAATGAAAAAAAAAAGAAATGAAAATTTTTTTCTTTGATTTTGTGTTGTGTTGTTGTATATCTCATTTTTGGAAAGTGGGTCTATTATTTTCTTAAAATTTTTATTATTTTTTTTTAATGAAAGTTTTACATTTATACATCATCTTTTAATTTAAGCCGTTATAATCTTATTAAAATCAAAAATAAATCTACTTGAATTTCTCATTGCATTCAAAAAAATACAATTCAATATTTTTTTTTTTAAAAAAAAGATAAAATAATTATAATTAATTATATGATTTTTTTTTAAAAAAAAAGTCTTTAAAATGCTGTGTATAAAAATTATATTATTAACATAATGATATTTAGATATGTCAATATATAGTGTGTATTTATTAGATTATATTAAATTAACCAAGTTGAATAATTAAGATGTGTTTACATCGATCTACACAATTGATCAAATTATCAAATACCTTATAATTTTGTTTGCCCAATGCAGTGGCCAGGCTAGTAACAATATAATTTTCTTGTGTTTAAAGTATATTATCAGAAACTAAAATTCAGTTTGAATGATGAACTCAATATAGCTGATTAAATAACCAGAATATGCAGTTCTAGCAATTAATTTATAAAATTCACATTCTATACACTGGCATACATTTTTGTCAAGGTTACATTTGATGGGCAAGAATTATGATAATTCTATCATATATTTAAAATATCCATTTCAGTTTCTTTTATCATTTAAATAAATTTTGTCATTTTCTTACCACATTAATAAAAGCAGCTCGGAATCAATGAAAAGTCTAAGATTTCAAAATATATTCTAAATAGACACATTAACATTTTAATTTGTTTATGGTTGGAGAAATAAAAATATGATGTGATGAACATTTATTCAAATTAACATTCATAATTTTTTAGAAGAACTGTAGCCTAATTAAAATTATTAAAGAAAAAAAAAATAAATAAATTATTGCAATAATTTTATTCAATTTTTATATTAAAATTTCACTAAAAATTAATAAATACAAATTTATTGGTACAATTCATTCAATATTTATGGATCTTCTTTTTTCGTTTATATGCCTATATCGTTTATTACGAGATAGGCACGTAATTTAAAAACAACTCGCCAAATAGAAAAAGTAAATACTTGCTCTAAATAAAATTTATTTTAATATTTCATTTTTACTTTCTATTTTATTTTAACTTATCAGAAATGATAATTAAGTGTTTTTAATGTACATTTTCATTAATTTTTTTTTCCATTTAAAATTTTTTCAAAGTCACACAGTGCGATAGCTATAAATATATAGGATATATAATTTTAATTTTCTTTTTTCAATAAATTAAAAATGAAATTTGCCCGCATTTTAGAAAATTATTGCCTAATTAGAAAATAGTATGCAACTAAATGTATGTTGTATGATAAAAATTCAATGCAGAAATAAAGTTATTGTCAACACATTGTAATAAAAAATAGATAATTATTATAATGAAAAGAATGCATAAAGTGAAATTCCGTAACAATAGCGATTTTATTTTTATTGTAAAATTTGTATATATATATATATATATAAAGTTTATTCATTATAACTTTTGCGAAATGTCTGCAAATTGTGTCAATTATAGTGCTGTTATATTTGATCAAATTCATCATCCCTTTTCCATTACCGAAAAAGTATTTGATTAATTACTTGTTGAATCGAGAAATGGATTTACAATTTTTTATTTTTATGTTTTATTATGTATATGTGAAAAGCAAATATCCCTAATTTCATTGGATCCAGTGAAATTAGGAATCATAAAATTTTCACATTTCCATACGAAAACAGTCGAAATTCTAGTTTAAGTTTATGAATAATGGTTAACGTATTTATAAGTTTATGTGATTACAAATTACATTATTGAAATTGTCTAGTCTAAGAATCGAAGTGTATCTACTAATATATGATGTAATGGTTCATAATCAGTGGAACAATATATGCAATATTTTCAGTTGTTATCCATAACAATGTAAGAAAATTAGACTGCAAAACATTATTAGTAATATAAAACAAATCGGAATCAATTCAACAGTACATGTTTCAGAAAAGAATTATTGATTATGAAAAATTATTTGTTTTTGAAATAGGTTTATACATTAGTAATTCGCATCATATTGCGAAAATACAAATATAATGAAATGTTATGGAATTAAATTGATTTTAATTTGACTCTGAAAAAGTTGAAATTATATAATATATAAACTTATAATTTTACAATAATATACTAGATATAGTATTACGAAGACTGGACTAATTATTTGATAATCAGAATTTAATGAGAAAATATGTCGAAATCCTAGCTGAATGCCGTGTATATAAGACTAGATAACAAAATATCTAAATTTTGTAAATATTATCAGATTTATACTTGTAGAATATCAGTATATTTAGAAAGCAGAAGTGGGCAAATATAATTTTCCATTTAATTGTGACATGGTCATCCTTCGCCTACGATGTTAATTTACCGTTTCTAATATGCATTTAACATCAAATCATACAATAATTAAAATTTATCAACTGGAAAATATACAATCAATCATAATTATATTCAGTTACACATTTAAATATTTCACTAGATTGATCATGAATTCGACAAATTTGTTCATTTACCATATTACATTCCGTTTTATTAATTTAACATAACCAAAGGTGATCAATGTTATTATTATATAAATTTAAGAGTTACACAATAAGTGACTTAAATACACATGGTCAAATAATATATGTATCGGTAATTCGTGTGCATTTAGACTATGTATGAGTATAAGAGACCATCACCGACAAATAAATAAAATGTATATCACTATAATATTCAAAAGTTTTAACAATCGGATATATAAAGAACTGCAAAACATTAAAAATTATGTCTCCATTGAATTTATATAAGTCTGGCAAATTGACTTCTTTCTGTTACCAAATTTACGACATTTTGTAACACTTAAAGTTTTTAAGAAATTTTTCTTTCTTTAAAAACAAATATCGCTTTAATTATCTTTCAAAATACTTATGCAATTTTGTATTTGTCCCAACCAATTATTAACACACTTATTCCATTCAGAAGTGAGAATATAGTTAAAATAAGAGATCACTTTGAAATGTGACGAAAATACTATGTTTAAAATTAATTAATTATTTGCATATGACTATAGTATTTAAATAATTAGAAATAATTAGATCAAATAATTTATAATTAAAACCATAAAATTTTTAAGTTGAGAAAAAAAAAAAACGATTCAGTTGTGTTTTTTTCTTTTTAATGGTTCATTAAAGATATAATT
>JANSTX010040073.1:0-12918 GCA_027564355.1 Penthetria funebris | reverse complement strand
AAATATTGGAACGATGGAATAATAATCAAATTACGCCATCTCTTAGCAAACGGCACGAAATAAGTTATACACCAATATTAGGACTTTTTTTATGTTTTAGATATTTTTCTAATGATTAAGCCTAATGTTCTATAAAATATAACATTATGATCATTAAGTGTAAATATTTTATGTTAGATTTATTCGGAAAATTCAAATTTAAGGATATTTTTTTTTTAACCATAGGACGTCATTCAACAAATCTCTATTGTTCACCATCTCTGGCCATCACCTTGAATTTACTCCATATGCTTCCGCAGTGGTACTAATCTCCTTATTGACGGTTCTTCGCCACGTTGTTTTTGGACGACAGTGTCTTCTAATACCCTGCGGATTTCAGTCAATTGCGTATCTTGCAATATCAACGACCGATCGCCTCAATGTATGACCAATCCAATTTCACTTTCTTCGGTTGGAAATTTTGTTCATCGCCTTCATATTTGCCAGTTTCCACAAATTTTTAGTATACGTTTGCGGCACCTATTGACGAAAACTTGAATTTGTGATACGATGTTATTTGTGACTTTCCTACTTTCGCATCCAGTAAACAATTTGTTTTAAAAATGCGTTACTTTAGATTTCTTGAAATTTGTGATGACCTCCAGACTCCATTCACCCTACCAAATATTTGCCGAGCCCATTTTTCAAATCGACTAATTATACCCCATCAGATACTATTCAGAGTATTCTATGATCATCACTCAGTCCAAGATGAGCAGGAGTAATAATGGCGACAGTATGCATCCTTGTTTTATACCCCGATAATTTACATAAAAAATATCACCAACCCTTCCACGATGTAAAACTCTGCATTATGCGAATAACGATATTGACCGCGGATTATATTCATCAGCAAGGTGATATCACGGCATTGCTTTATGTGCTTTAATGTGGATTTCATTTCACCGCGACTTTAAGCAGAATATCTGAGCAATCTGAAGTTCGGACCTATTCAGTTGCGCACGAAATTACTCAGTCCATCTTTTTCCATTAGTTGAATCTCGTTTGTGATCATCAAAATGTCCCTAGATTGTATTGGATGTTCAGTTCTAAAGCACTGTATGGTTAGTTTGCCTGCTAGACGGTAAGTTTTCCTCATGTTTTCTGAATTTGCAGCGTTTTGTCTCCGAGCTGCAATGTTTTCAATGAAAGGTATGCTTTTCCCGCCGTGCACTTTTACCAACCTCTTTATCCAGTTGACTATATTATGTCTGCGGATTCTGTTTCACATTCTTCTCCTCATTATTAGATTCAAAGTATTCTCACTAATCCATTGCTTCCTGTCATAACTTACGAAACTAAGAGCATTCTCACCAAACAATCGCAATGCATCTCCGACTGTGTTCAAATTTCGTCAAATGCCGTCACTTACTATAATTCCTAACAACATTTATAGTTCTAGGTTGTTTCCTTATGACTGTCATAAGTTTTAATTTCATCTGTCCAATAATCAAGTAATGATCACTAAAAATATACGCACCTGTATAGCTACGAACGTTTAACAGCAAATTTCTCGATATTTTACTAATAGTTATGTAATCTATATTAATTTATAGTACGCCCGTCCAATAAAACCCAAGTTTCTTTGTGTATTCTTTTATGCGCAAATATTGTACCATCATCGAATACTACCATCGAATCTCGATATTTTGATTTACATCTTTGGAGGCAGTAAAATTCAGGAAACACATTCTCGGAAAGATGGTTTCACAGACGATCAGCATGCGACAAAACATTCTCGAGGACAACTTCAGATTAATTTTGTTGCCACTTGAATGAATGGCTATTGATTTTCTTGAACCATTGCTTTAGTATACGATTAATTTACGAAATGATCATAAATCCTAGTGATTAATGGTGAAACCATCGAAACAATAAAGTGTTGATTTGAGATGTATTCTTATAGTGATATAATGTTGCAAGTTGCATTCTGATTAGTGACAGAATTTTGGTGTCAAGAATATTTAAAAAATAATGACAATTGCGGTGAACTGATTAGAATACACGAACAATAGCGTTGAGACCAATAGATCATTATTCTATTATTTAGTGAAGTTGTTAAATGAGATCAAAGAAAGTGAAGATGATTCGAAAAAATTATTTACTTCAAGATCATATCGTATTTGGAATATCCCAACGTTCCGTTCCACCTCCGAATCTCTAATTTTTATTAAAGACCTCTTGTCGTTAATCTTAACCCAATTTACAGTTTTCCTAACGACAACACTATCTGCATAGTTTGTAATATTATTTCAAATAGGGAGAGTATGATTGATATAGTTACATGATTCATAGTAAATAAAATAATTATAGTTATTTGAATGGCACTTGTGTGTTCTAAGTTGACATCGTAGTGCTGGTATATGCATACATGTTTGTTATAATTGTCAAGATGTTGTTATGATGATTGTAAATCTGTTGTTGGGAATGCGTTTAAGTTGATTTGTTTTATGTATTTTATAAATAAAGAATTTGAATATAAAAACCATAATTGATCAATAAATTTATTTTAATATAAATAATAAATACCAGAAGCACAAAATGGAAAACTATAATTTTATTAGAAGTCCATTTCTTCTACGAAGAATGCTGGATGAAGCACGAAGGTAAAAATCATATAAATAATTTTCAGCTTCTTTTTTATAACGTAATTATAAACATTTAAGAGTTTCTTTTTTACGATATTGCATGACATAATAAAATAATGTTTTAGTTTGAGAGATAATAAAAAAGACCAATATGATTAAATGATTAGGTGTCACGATAGCTATCAGAATTTACAGCATTACTTGAGGAAAAGGAAAATCAATCATAATCAATGTTTGGATTCATGAAATAAAGCGTTTCTAAATTATTGACATAAATCATGTTGATGGCATGTAAACTTTCACAAGGGATTTTTTTTATCTTTAGTATGATCATTCATCTTTAAACATCGTCCATATTAAAATAAATCAATTGCATTAGTTGTCCTGTGTGCACATGGAAGAAAAATCTTTGTCATCCACTGGTCCCCAAATTCTACCACTTATTATTACTCCACGCTGTGTCACCGTTAAATCGTGATTTATACTAAATGGCATGTGATCGATGCTAAAAAAAATGGTGTCTATTGATAGTTGAAAAAATATCTCATCAGTAAACTATTGGAGGGTCTTTGGATTTACTGTGTGGCAGCATTGACCATGAAAATCCAGAGTTCAATGATAACATGATGACATAGAAAGTATGTGGCGCTATTAAATAACTTCAGCCAAAATGGCAGATTTGCCGAATATGAGCTTCAAATGTTGTAGTTTAGCAGGTTGCCTCTTATATTATAATTTATTACCTTGAGCGGTATTAGTACTTGGAATTTAGCCTCGGATAATGGATTGGATTTACACAACGACGACTCGGCAAGAACAAAGACAAAACGAAAATGTAATACTAATATATTGCGATTTGCTTTATGGTTTAGCAATAAATCATCAATCATAAATCATCAGCGCCGGAAACCACGGGTAGGAACTGAGTAATTCTATTATGACATGCAGTATAAGTTAGATATAAATGGAAGTTCGGTATTGAATGGCGTTAAACAAAGATTTAATGAAGAAACACTAAATGAAAATGGAGATGCACTGACATATTTTTGTGCTAACAATGAACCAACCACTGGTCAACAGTCAACCATTGACTACATTATAACAAACAGAAGTGTTCATCCCTCACAAATTTTGAATGTAAGAACTTTTACTTCAAAATTACTAAAACCTAAGGCTCCAATGTATATTCAAAAAACAAATATTTATGTATCTTAGCACAAGGCAGAGCTATATGAGACACAACATTAAACTATGGTTTACAGGAGAAGTGAACATTTTGGCAACGGAAAAACGTCAGTAGGAATTAAAATACAGAAGCCTAAATCTCCAGTAGAATACAGATTATATAAACTCATTAGAAACAGAATTAATGACAAAATAACGCAAATTAGAAAGGAATACTGGATCCGTTTAAGTAAGTGAATTGTATGGTGTACAAACGAAAATTTGGTACTTTCTCAAAAATAGAAAGAAACCTGTAAATTGATATACCCAAAACTCTTCAGTGTCTGCTGAAGCATGGTTTACGCATTCCCAAAATTTATATGCCAACACAGAAGGATTTGAAACATTCGAGGTACAGAGTTCCAGATAAATTATTATCTGGAACTCTGTGCCTCGTATGTCAACCGACATCTGCTTGATCAAGCAATTGAAACATTGAAAAATTAAAATCTCCCGGTATTAATGATATCTGAAACTAGTGTCTGAAATAAAATATGGTGGGGACAATCTAATTGCTGATAATGTAAAATTTTTCAATAAATTACTTGAAATTAAAGAGATTGGAGATTGGAGAACTAGTGTAACAAAACCTATATTTAAGAAGGTCAGTGAAACTGATCTGAAAAACTATCGTGGTTTCACTTTATTAAGTGCTATCCAGAAACTCTTCACTAACATTTTTGGCGATGAAATCACGTCAAAAACCTGAGATTTTCGATGGTCTGAATGGCTTCAGAAGTAACAGATCAACTATTGATTCTTTATTCATATTACGACAACTTGTGGCGAAGTCCATTAAATACAACACACCCATTTTCATGTGCTTCGTCGATCTTGTACAAGCTTTCGAACCGCATCCAACTTAACGATGTTATAAACATTTTAGAAGACATCTAGTAATCCATCACGGTGATAGTTTGAACCCAACATTGTTCAATATGGTCATGAACAAAATCATGCTAAAAATTAAATGTTCTGGAATTGGTTATAAAAATGCAACTGATCAGTGTTATTAGTTGTGCAGACGATGCTTTCTCATTGCAGAAAGTGAGGACGATTTGCAACGTCTATTATTTGCATTTAAACAAGATGCTGAAAGCTTAAACATGTTGATATCTACCATGAAAACAAAATCAATTGTTATAGCCAAAGGACCAATAAGATGCAAACTAGTGGTAGATAACATACTAATTGAGCAAGTTATGAGATTAATTTAGCTATCGAAATGTTACTGCACCAGTTCGTTATGAAACCAACAAGACTGAATCAATATCTGGATGCCTTCGTGACATTATTTGGAAAAACAAGTTCATGTTACTAGAAAGCAATAATATGCGTAAGACGTATTTTAACTTATGCAGTGGAAACCTGCAGTGGTACGTCCAAAACTAAACAACTTATGAGGACAACAAAAATAAATATCTTATGTACTATCACTGGTCATATCTATGTTTTTCAGTTATTAATTATAGCTATTTTTCTACCTATGTGTATGTATCTTCGACTTCAAGACAGCATGTCTTCGACAAACTAATCTTGAATAATTTTATCTTTGACCTATGTACTATATAGCTAATCGTACCAGTTTCTGTTTCTTGTCCGACATTGCTTGTGCCAAGAAATCGCTGGCATATTCAAGATCTTTATGTCGATTAATTAGTCACCACCTTTTACCATATCAATTATTGTTCACCTTTGTCATAATCTAATTTAAGACGAGTAGAAACAAGAGTGCGACAAGAATAACACCTGGATGCACTATGATCGCATGTGATCGCAATGAAAGGACATCATCTAAACCTTTACGTCTCGAGGGCGCATATGACGGCATTAGAATGTTAATTTGCCTTTTCAAATATGCATGTAACATCAAATGTAATCTCAAATAACTATAATTGAAATTAGCCAACTGGAAAATATTGGATCAATCAGGATTAGTTAATAATAATTGGTTGAGTAACCTCGATGATAGTCGGCCACACCATTCGTCGCCAGGACATAATACATATTAAAAAAAGATATCAATTCTGATCCGTAATCTTAATTCTTTGTGTCAATTACCGTACCGCGTCGTATTTCACGTGGCTTTAACACCGTCTTTCCGAAATAATCATATTGCTATTCTGAGTTTGCGGCGGCCAATGCTACTTTATATGTTTGAAGAATATTTTAAAGCTACTATTTAATGAAGTTGCAATCACTCGAATCAACTAAGTTTTTATCTTATTCTAAGCTATTTTATTTTACTTTTTAATAGATTTTATTTAAAAACAAGTGTATCTTTGTATGTTTAATGGCATTCGTTTTATTTTTTGTTAAAACAAAACTTTTAGCAATGTTTTCTTTTATCAAACGAAAATTCAGTTTTATTGGTTTTATTCGTCTTGGTTATTGTCTGTATATATAAAAAGAAAATTTTCGAAAAATATTAAAGAATAGGAGCTCCCAGGCGACTGGCAGTATTCCAGAATATTACGTTTAACAAATTAATTTTAAAATTATTATAAAATAACAATTGATATTTTTGTAGAATTCTGTAGTCCTTTTGTGTAGACATTTGAATGTCTTAATGTAGAGGATTTTGTAAGGAAGGAATACATAATATTTTCCTAAATCTATATACTTTCTTTAATACATAACATGTATATCACATTGCATGTACTCGTTACCTGAACATAACATTTCTTTTGTTAAGTATAATAAATATGTTGTGCATCATCATAAATTATAGGTTGGTTTTCGCTCAAGCATTCTCATATTTCATCTTAACGCATCCATTTATAACTTTGGCAGATTAGAAATTCTATTTATCATTCTTGGTTTTCGGAAAAAAAAAATATTAATGGAATAAGAAACCATAGTTGAATATCGATCTGTTAATCATTATCTTAAATCTGCACACCACATGATTATGTAATGCGACATTTCGATGTAACTTAATTGATAACAAATAGGTGTGAGAGTAATTGGAGGCCTGGTCGTTCGAAAACAACCTGGTGAAGAACCGTCAATAAGTAATCTTGTCTCAATGGTGGAGTGAATTAAAGGTACTGAACGAAGGTCGTGAACAATGGCGTCGGTTTGTTTTCTTCATTAAGTAATGGTCGAGAAGTTAAAATGATTTTTCGGATGCAATTTGATGTGAGGCACAATAAATTGAAAAATAGAAAATTTTTGTTTTATATATTGTAGACAATTTAATTAGCACGAAATGTTTACCTTTAAAAGATAACCAACTTTCATGTAATCATGCGATTTTAAATGCCTTTGCTTAATCTAGTAATGCATCATCTTCTTCTTCTTTCACCTCGTACGTTTGACCTTAGACATGTGCTCATCTAGGAATTAGCCTAATCTTAAGTAACGGACGTACAATTTTCATACAATCGTTTTCTACCGAAATTAGGTTTTCCTAACGGAAGCTTTATCATTGCAATGTTTGTTTGATGATCTTTTTTTTGTTCGTGATCCCATCATTTTTCCAATTCTATCTTTGATTAAATGAATCGAGTTTCATCCGTATATTTTACTATCGATTTAACGCACGTTTTGTAATTTCGAACTTGTGTACTCGTTTCATATAACGTCATAGAGAAATTCTGCTAATAGATTTTATCCACAAAGGTACTCCTTTCTACGATTTCTGTTTACTCATTTTTTCATGGATTTTGTTAGCAAATATTGTCCTTTCAGTTTTTTTTACAATAAATCTGATGTGCTTCTATCTCTTGTCATATATGAAATAAGAAATATTGATAAATGCTTACGCCATATGTTTCAATTAGTATAGTGTATCAATGTTAGGCTCTATACTTTTATGATGAAGGCTGGTGTTCAAATTCCATCGAGGTATTCAGTAAATTTTTACGATGTTAGTTAATCATGATTGAAATGGGTCGTATTCCGCTGTATTCCGTTCGGGATAGTGATCATTCAGACATTAATGCTGATATTTAAACTGATTATTAAACAGACGATGTAATATAATCTACCATTATTGGGATATGTTAAGGTAAATAGCCTATTCGAATGATGAAAATTGTAATGTAAAAGTGATAGACTTCAAATTGATACTTACGCATTTTAAATGTCATGCATAGTAAGGTCAAATAAATGAAACGTTTGATCAGATGGAGAATATTTTATTGAGTATTCGAGTGGATATTTATCTTGTTAATAGTACAATTAACGTATATTTTCTATCCTTTAGAATTTGAAGAGTAGGAGCTCCATGAGTACCTTAAATTGTTCTCAGAAGGGTAGGCGTCATTTGATCAGTTTGTGTTATCAAAAACGTACAAATTGTGGAAACTATTCCAAACTATAATTGCAATAATAATTCTATTGTATGTGATCGCATCAAAAGGGAAGGATAAATTGTTTGATCCTTTCAAAAACAAAATTATAATATTCGCTTTCTTCGATGATCAACACCATCGAATTATAAACAAAACATGCTTACTTTTATTGTTTGTTTCTAGTGTTTGTTACAATTTAGACTAAAAATGCTTTTTAATATAAAATTAATAATCTATTCCATTAATACGTTTGAGTTCAATAATTTTATAATAATTTCAAAACCATTTTTTTTTTTTTTCAGTAAATTAATACAAAAACCCCAACCATTACATTTGACAATGGAATTATCTCATAGTTTGACATTAAATGAAGAAGCTCTTAATCAAATACCAGAACAAAAGCGTCCTGTGTTTGTATTCGAGTGGCTAAGATTTCTGGATAAAGTTCTTGTAGCTGCACAAAAGGTATAAACATTTTTAATCAGTAAGAAGTTTATTTATTGAAATCTAAACATATATATTTTTTCATTTACTATTAGTCTGATATTAAAGGATGCCAAAAAAAATTGGTAGAACAATTAACAACACATATTCAAGGATCACCGGGACCACCAACAAGAAAATTAATTGCAAATTGTTTAGCAACATTATTTTCAGTTGGAGATACATTTTTACTATTTGACACAGTTAATAAATGTAATGATATTCTTAAAAATAAGGACGATTCACCAAGTTTTCTTCCAACTAAATTGTAAGACTTTAATTTAATGTAACAATATAATAACAAAGTAATATCCTTTTTCGTACTTACCATGAACATTTACAGAACAGTAAAATTTTATTCTTAAAATAAAGCAAATGTAAATTATCGAATATCTTGTAAAACCATCTCAAAATATATTGAGTCAATTATTGTTGACCCAATTAAAGTAAATATAGTCTATCAACTATCAAAACATTTGCCCAACCTATCTTTACGATATAAGTGAACAATTGCTTCCGATTGAGATTTTATCATCATTATCTCAACATTTACTCCACGCGTTAGCATAGGGCGTCAACGAACAACCGTTATTTTTCACGATCTCTGGTCAGCCCCTTCATTTCCCTTCATCCCATTACACGGGTGCCAGGCTCCTTAATGATGGTTCTTCGCCACTTTATTTTTTGTCTTCTAATACCCTGCGGATTCCAGTTAAGTTTGTATTTTGCATTAACTCCTGGTCAAGCTAGTTGGCGTTTCATAGTTCAATAGGAAGTAATAGAGACATTATGGATCCCGTTTGACTAGGGTTGTGAGCATATTTAATATTGTGCTCACCTGAGTCATTAGTTGGCTTATATTATCTGTTTGTTTTATTATCAATTGTTCTAATTTGTCGAACATTTTTTGATTTACCTGTTGTTGTGATTGCTGCTTCTATTGGTGCTGTTTATTAAGTTCTTGGTGTTAGTGTATTTATTGTTGTTGATTTTGTGGCTAATAATTGAAAGATTGGTGCTGGTGATTTGATTGTTGTCTTACCCGTAAACTTCCTCTTGCCGCCTGAGCATATGTTGTTCGCTAAGCATCTTGTATTGATTCAGCATACATTCCAGCATTCAACGTTGGTGGAGCTATCGCTTTAATTGTTGCTGTTCCTGTTACTCCCTTTGATTCTATTTGTTTCGTTCCTATATTACGCATAAATTTTCTGTTTTTGGTTTCTTTATAAACAATGAATTGCTTGTAATTTGCTGGGTGTCCACCACCGCACAGAACGCATTTTGCCGCAGTTTATCTAGTTTTTATGCATGTAGATATATGATGACCATAACAACATTTTACATATATATCTTTTCTGTGACAATAGGTCTTTGTATGTCCATATATTTGCCATTTCATACATTGTGGAATTTCATTGGAAAGTTCGTCCCTCGCTGCTTGATGTTATGCATTGATTTTACTATGTGTCCTAAATCCTGGTTCTCTTCCTCCAGATCCTTCAATTCGATCTCTTATAAAGTCGCAATAATTACGTTCTGTTCTTAACTGATATGTATGAAACTCGCTTGTTGTATACTTTGTAATCTGTCAACTATCGCTCTGTAGTTATCTGATATATATTCACTTCATTTTTGTTCTTATACGTTTTATATATTAATCATTTGGTGCTGCTTCATTCAAATGATTAAGCATAGGCTTCATATGCCCTTTACCTCAGATACAAATATTTGCGATGGTAAATTATTAGTGCGCTTTTGTGCCACCCAATGTTTTTCGGTCTGTCGAACCTCAGCATTGATTTCCTCTATTTCTAATGGTTGAAAATTGTTTTAGAGTATTTGTTGATGGATTTTGAGGACTCAATACCAGTTTTTAAGAGGTGTTAATTATTCATCAGCAATACTGAAATCTTAATTTTAATAAAACATTAATTTCAAATTATATCTACTTATTTGCATATATTAATATTAAATATTAATTGCATCATTTCTATATGTTATTAGAGCAGCAATATGCTGTGTTGGTTGTATGTACGAAAAGTTGGGACGTATGATGGGTCGATCATATGAAGAAACGGTACAAATTTTATTGAAATGTTTAAAAAGTGCTGAATCTCAAATGCGTATTGAAATTATGTTAACATTAGAAAAAGTTTGTGCAGGTATGGGTACAGCCATATCAAATGTTCATAAGGATATATATAAGGCAACGAAACATTGTTTAACCGATCGTGTTATGGCTGTACGTGTTGCAGCCGCAAAATGTCTATTAGAAATGATTAATCATGCACCATTTTTACATACCACTGAATTAGAAAGTATGGCAACATTATGTTTTCGTGCATTTGATGGTAGTAATTATGAGGTAAGATGTGCTGTAGCAAAATTACTTGGTACATTAATTGCATTTACACAACAACCACAAAAAATTGCTCAACAAACGTTACACTCAAATAAAGTAATACGTCCAACATCATTGGATGAAGCATTTGGTTTACTTATGTCTGGATTTTTACGTGGCGGTGCTTCATTTCTAAAGGGTACAGGTGAAATGATTAAGGGCAGTTCTGGTGTTAATAGAGAAGTTCGTGTAGGTGTAACACATGTTGGTATTATTATTATTATTATTATTATTATTATATGTTTGATTCTTTTAACTATTAATTACTATTTATTATATTCTGTTTTTAATTATTTCATTCAGGCTTATGTTGTTTTTGTTCGAACAATGGGTGGTTTATGGCTTGAAAGAAATGTACAAACATTTTTAGGACATATTTTAGATTTGGTGGCAAATCCTAAGGCTGCATCGTCACATGTTGATGCTGTCTATTCACGGAAATGCATAAATTTTATACTTCGTTCTGTTATTGGCAAAATGTTGGGTGAAAAGGCACAATCGTCAGCATGTAAAGAATTGATACATATTATTGCAAAACAAATGACATCAATTGATTTTAATCCGGAAAACGCAAAAGATTTTAATCAAGAAACATTATTTAGTCAACATTTATTAGTTTGTGCATTACAAGAATTGGGTAGTTTAATATTGGGTTTAGGTACGACGGCACAAAATTTATTAGCTGATCAATCGTTAAATTTTATTGATGCAACATGTGCTGTATTAGTACATCCATGTGCGGCAGCTAGATTAGCCGCAGCATGGTGTTTAAGGTTGGATTTGTTTAATTTTATTTTATTTTTTATGAGTTTTATATATATTCATACATTAAATTTTCACTGTATATATAGATGTATTTGTGTTGCTGTACCAAGTCACATAACACCATTAATTGATCGTTTTGTTGATGCTATTGAAACAATGCGTTCTTCTCCGGAAGCAATTTCAGGATATAGTTCTGCTTTGGCCGCTGTTCTTGGTAGTGTTCGTTTATCACCATTGGGTGTACCACATACGAAAGGAAAAGTTGTTTTTAATACTGCCGAAGAATTATTAAGATCAGCCAGTCAAAATAGTCGGTTATCGTTAAATCGTACACAAGCCGGTTGGTTACTTATTGGTGCAATTATGACATTAGGTTTGCATAAAAAAAAAACTATATAAATTATTTATTTTTTTTTTTTTAATTTTATTAATGATGTTTAATTAATGATGTAATTTAGGTGTACCAGTTGTTAAAGGTTTATTACCTCGTATGCTATTATTATGGCGTAATTCATTTCCAAGATCTGGTAAAGAATTGGAATCGGAAAAAGCTAGAGGTGATGCATTTACGTGGCAAGTAACATTAGAAGGTCGAGCTGGTGCATTATCTGTAATGCATAGTTTTCTATTACATTGTTCAGATTTGTTAACTGATGATATAACAAGACGTTTATTGACACCAATTGAAAGTGCATTAGCAATGCTTATAAAGTAAATTAATGCGAAATGTGTTATATGTTTTTAAAAGATTTGTTTTATTAAATGTATTTAATTTACATTGTATAGTCTTTCATCTGTTTTGAAAACATATGGGCAACATTTAAAGGCACCGGCAGCTATGGTTCGTTTAAGATTATATGAAACATTATCGTTATTGCCAGCAAACATCTTGGAATCATCATACACACATTTATTGCGAATGCTTGTAGCTGAATTTACATTAACTGAAAACCCAGCAAATACAACAAATTCGTTGTTACGTGATTTATGCCATTCAGATGATTCATTAATATTGGGTACATGGCTGCAAGAGACTGATCATAGAACTATTGAGGATCAGGTTTGTAAATATCAGTTATTTACTTTGTGAAAGATATATGCACGTATATATATACAA
>JANSTX010040062.1:0-12923 GCA_027564355.1 Penthetria funebris | reverse complement strand
ATCCAATAGATGTGGCGAAGATAATTGTCTTCAATATCAATAAAGTTTAGTTGCATAACTCAGTCTTTACTTTTTGTGAGTTGACATTATTGCTTCAATCTTTCCCTTATAGTCAATGTTGCTAATAAGTGATTTACGTGAACACTGGAATTCTAAGTATGATAATTTAATTTAGTAATACAATTCTAATGTATTGCCAGTTATTTTTGTGCAATGCAGTTTTGAAAAGATTGGTATTCGACGGAAACAGTCAAGTTTGATATTCACATTCAAAATAAATGCTGTACCGCATGGTATCAGACTAACGAAACGACAATTGAATTAGACATTGGGGTGACATTGAAAGTATTTGTTAAATGAAACTCACAAGTCAGTCTAAAAAGGATCATACATATATTAGATTCTTGAGGGGAATGGTAAGAAAATATAGATGAAGTACAGGAACAGGACTTTCAACATTTGGGAAGTTTTTTAATGGGGAAGAAATGTGGCGTGTCAATAGGTACCTCTGGTTACAATTTTCTAGTCAAATACGATATCAAATCAGGATTTGTGGAGGCTGACAGAGCTGGAGGCGATTAACAGTATTTTCAACCAAAGAAGTTGAAATTGATGGACCACGCATAGACGCGATAAATTGGTAATGTTGCAAAATTCAGGCTAGAACCAGTGGTAAGAAATGGAATAAATTGAAAGTACAGACCAGATATGGTCAACAATGGCACTTGTTCGTACATGCTCGTTGGTCGAGATGATGTGATCTAATTTAATTACTTATTAACTAATATCTATTGTCACATATCATCGATTATGCAATAAAATGACATTTAAAGTTTCATTGTTTTATGATTCTTGCTTTTATTTCTTCTATTGTTAGTTTAAACATTAAATTTAAGTAATGGTAAGTTGTACATTACATTAAGTTAACCATCAATTGCTGCTGCTGCTGCTGAAATAGTTAAGTATTGCATATAATCCGAGGAAAACTTTAGTGTTTACAAAATGTGTATTTTTATTTCAAAATTGAAAACATAAAAAAAGACATTCAACTTCTGTTTAAATATTTCTTCAATATTTTTCTCAAATGCGTGTTGATGCAATGTAATAATGGAACATGGGGCACATGATATTTTATGAATATTTAAATATTTATTTATAAAATTAGATATCTTAATTTAAATTATAAATATATAATGTTTTTTTTTTTTAGCTTTTTTATCCACTTTACTAATATTATGTGTTAATGTGACTTAATTGAAATTCGTTTTTTTTATTGTAAATTTTTCATCGTATAAATAAATATGTAACTTGCATATGTCATTTTACGTAATCATTAAAATTATACACAGAAAAGAATTAATAATTCTAATTTATAAAATATTGTAAAGAAAGATAATGATTAACCAATAGTTTACACTTGACTCATTCATGACAAATTAAATCTATTAGGTTGAATACAAATTTTTTTAAATTGACCGCCAAAATTCGATCAGATAGCTTTCAAATTAATCACGAATACGCACATTTAGCTCATTTACCAGTACATTAGGTACATACAAGAAAAAAAATGGAAAAATTAGGCGAACAGAAACCTTTGAACGTATTTACAAAACCAAGTTCGCCACTTGTCCAGTTTCAGAGTATAGAAAGTGGTTTATCTTACCCTGAAGCAAAACATTATTACTACTTGGTAGAAAAATGGAAAAAATATTGATATAGCGAAGGATAACACTTCAAATAAAATACATTTTTATTCACAGTATTGTCATAATTTTTAAAAATAAATCTAAAATTTTAGCAATACATCATTTTAAACTCACTTCATTTATTTTTCTTAAAAACGACGAAACGATAATAACAAAACGTTGATAACTAAACGACACACTAAGGATTTGGACAATTAATAATCTAATAAATTTATCTAAAAAATCTCGAACGAATTAACCAGAAATGACGACACGACAAAATGATCTATAACTGTAGATATATGGATACGAGAAAAATTGCTATAACTCTATATGTTTGATTGTAAAATATTCAATATATAAATGTAATAAAAATATAATATACACAGTTTAATAAATGTAACTGTGTGTATTTTTTGTCGTAATAATGCAGTCATCATATTAACCATATATGTGATTATGAGATATAGGTCGAGCAATCTTTGAATGTTAGTCGTCCATTCCATTCACAACCGATTAGCCACTTGCTTCACTGAAACCACTGAATGTACTCGCTGGATCAACATAAAAATAGGTGATATATTTTTATGATTGCCCTTATACTACTAATTTTACATTACTGTTTATACTTTCGATAACATCAATCCCGGCCTAGGATATGACATTTTTATTTTTAAAATGGGTATTTAACTCGAGACTATTTCGTTTCAGACGACAGTCCTGTGTGATCATTGCGGTAATGAGAATTTATTGTGTTACTATAAAGTCTATTTGATGAGAATCGTTTTAAAAATCAAACTTTAGACTGTCGTGACGAAAACCGTACATCTAATCTCATATATAAGTCAAAAACAATATTATGAAAATGTATGTGTTTTAATCAGCGCTGAATTATGCAACCAGGTTCGAACGTGAACAGCTCCTTACTACGCCACACAAAGATCAATAGTTTGTTCACATTAAATTAACTATCATATATAATCAATACTGGTTAAATGCCTTGAATTTGTACAATTTATTTAAATCATACCAAATTTAAGTCAACATTTCAAAATCCAAAACTAATCTATGGATAATATTTATAGGACCACATATTCAACTATATAAACATTCAATGTTCAATATATATAATGCGTTGATATCGGGTGCAGTCATACTAACAATGATGTCTTTGAGTAACGATAAATAAAAATTCCAGAAACATTTTATAAAATATTATCATATTTCCAACAAAATATGATATTTTAAGCAGTCTTTCCAAAGAAAATGAATAAATTTTATTGAAGTTCAAATATCGATTACAATAAAGGCAAGTACCCATCATGTACTTAAGTGTCATTACTTTTACTTATACACTTATTCATGTATACACTCGCAGTTTCTTCCATGAAAAGAATTAAATTTATGAAAGAACTGATTGTTTAATTGAGAATTTCAATCAACTTTGATTTGTATTTGGATTGTGTTATATTAGCTCAATGATCATATATTTATTTTAATTTTACTTGAAGGCCCCTGCTAACTTCATAGAGCTTTTCCAGATGGCCTATTTTAAGTTGTGGGTCTTATAGTTATTTATAAGATTTCTATAACAATATCAACTCACTTCATTCGTCTACAAATGGCAAGTGAAAATATGAAATTTGTGGTTAGCTTTGTGAGTGTCGATCTATTACATAGACCAATGTATTCCGGTCAATGTCTTATGACATGTGGTTGATTTATAAAAACTACATTTTAGCAAATCATATTGGCAATGTGGAATTCAAACGCTATCGCGTGATTGCTTTCCATTGTTCGTAAGCTACAGAACCTTTATGTGTTAATAAAATGTTTCTGATGATGTTTTGATCAATTTCCGCATGGTTTTTTCGTTAACCCCATATCTATTTAATTTTATCAAAAGGACTGTGAAAAAATCATTAACTTCAAGATCATTTCATATTTGAAATCTAACAGTATTATTCATGATCGTCAATATACGGTTTTCGTTCTGAGATTTGGAGTAGAAATTTGTACAAGTATGGTGAAACGAAGTTGATTACACTCGATATATCTAATGCATTTGACAGAGTTTACTAAGGATCGTTATTGTCAAAGCTGTTATAAGAAATTGAATCTTAGACATTCTGAAGGAGCGAACAATCCCTGTTGTTTTGGGTGGTGTCAATTCTGATACTATCAAACATGATGCGTAGGTTCCACAGGATTCAGTTCTTTCTCCTATACTCTCTTCTCAATTTTTATTAATGACAAGCACACAAACCCAATTCCTCAAAATTACTCCCTCAAAAGTGATTTCAGGTTAATCTCTGATTGGAGGCATGGAACTTTAGTAAAATTCAATTCAAGTAAAGCACAACAATGTTTGTTATCACATTGATAAGCTTTTCCTGATTGCTTTATAAATTTTTATGGAACTTCGCTACCTTATTTTTTATATTATAGTGATTGCTCTACTACTGAGATCACCGGTATTATACACAATATTCGGGTATTCCCTTTGAATACTCGAGTTGCACGGTTATCGCGCTCGCGTTCTGTGATTTTACATTTTGTCGCATAATTGAATTTCGGGGCGCTTTTCATTTCGCGTACGTTTCGTCTGTTGAACATTCATTCCGAAGATGTCATCTTTATAACCTCTAAAAATTTAAACCAAATATTCATAGATGCATGCGTGTTCCAAATCTTTTCCCATGCACTTATAACTTATTTTGTGTTAGTGTTAATATAGATTTACGTAGAGGGTAATAGAGTAGCCAATTCCTGAAAAATAAACTTAGTTTAAAACACAAAAAAACAGCTCAATCAGCAAGTGCAAACAAACAACTTGATCGAACATTTAAACAATGATCAATATACTCATCAGGATGGAACCTCTCCATAGTGAGAATTTAGTCATAGTGAAGTTGACGCCTCGTTGGGGAAGGTAACAAATTCCACAGTCGTGTAGAATTGATGCCAAAGCTAACCATATTGAACAAAAAAATATTTTGCATGAATAATAATAATATGAATATGATTTATTTCAATTACAATTGAAAAAACTACAGCATTTTTAATTGGTTGCACTTCCAGTGTACAACTTTTATATAATTCTTTTGTATTTTATTTGCAGTTTATAATAGAATTATCCTTTTATATTGTTGACCTTAATTTATACGATACGACCCATCCTAATGTACGACGTAGTGGTCTGGTGGCCGGCCTTCGACAGGTACTGCAACAGAACTAGAATGGAGCGAGTGTACAGATGTGCCCACGGAGTCGCTCAACGATCTTATATGCCTGCTCTCTGTGCACTGCTACTCAAAATTGTCAAAATGTCTCGCCATTGTAGGCTACGAATAATTTCTTGATTCAGTTCTGCAATACACGAGGTTTAAAGAAAAATCTTTTCTCGGTATATGCGCATTTGCAAACTTATAGGCCTCACATTCTTGTTGGTCATCGTGGAAATGCGATTTACGTACGAAATGATGTGCGTTTTGAGAGAAAGTCTGTTTTAGAGCGGGCAAATATTCCTGAATTTAATATTATGTGGATTAAAATTCATTTGGAGAGTCACATAATATATTTCTGTTCAATATACAGGAGTCACAATTTAATTGATTCCGCATCGCTTAAAATGACTTATTTCTAACCTCTCATCGGGATAAATTATGTTCGCGCTCGCGACGCGTGCAATAATGTCATCGCGCAGGCTAAATATAAATTCGACTGTCAACTTAAACAGAGAATTCTTGCTGTCAGAAACGGTGGCAAGAATTTTTAATCTTTCGTTGGTGCTGTAGGCAGCAATTTCATAAAGTCTTCCATTCCCATGCTAGTGGATTCCAATGGAAACCCTATTATAAATTCTAAATGCAAGGCTAAAGTTCCTCCATCGATTCCTAGGGTTGCTTCAAATATCAAGGCCATTCAAATTCGATTGAGGGTTATTTACAGAATACTAAAAAACCTAGATACTAACAAGGCACCTGGTCCTGATTTGCGTCTTCTTTCTCTCTCTACCCTTTCGCTACATATATATGGCTTCCCTTTAATCTGGTCATTTGCCATCCGCATAGAAAGTGGCAAACGTCCAGCCTATTCCAAAGAAGGGCTCTAAATCGGATTCTTCCAATTACAGACCTATAGCCATTACTTCAATCTTATCCAAGGTCGCCGATGACAGCACTCTGCATCATGCTTACTATTTCGACAAAAGGCCATCCGGGGTCATGGTTATGTCGCTTCGCGCTGATATGCACAATTCTCTTAGCGGTGATTTAAATTTAATTTCCGATTGGGGACGGAGAAATCTCGTAATATTCAAGCGAATAAGACGCAGTTGGGTCTTTTGTCGCATAAATCAAATACTCCGGTTCCAAATATACATTTCGATGGTAATTTGCTACGCAATACTTGGGTGTGGCCAAGGCCGCTGCCAAACGAAATATTTTAATCCTGAACATATTGCCATGATATATAAAGCATATATAAGACCTCTAATGGAGCACGACTCTCACATATGGACTGGGGCTCCGGCGACCACCCTTGGTATTCTCGACAGAATTCAGAGGCGAGCCTTTCGACTTATAGGTGATGAACAAATCACCGGTCACATAGATTCTCTTCAGCATAGGCGTAATTTGGGGGCGCTCTCACTTTTCTAAAGATATTATCAAGGCAATTGTTCGGTTGAGATTGCTAGCATTATGCCCAATATTCGGGTATTTCCAGTTAATACACGACTAGCTCGGTTGTCACACTCGCATTCTGTTGAATTTACGTTTGGTCGTACGATTAAATATCGGGGCACGTTTATGTCGCATACTTCTCGTCTGTGGAACCGTCCTCTGGGAATGTGTTTCCTGAATTTTACGGCCTCCAGACTTTTAAATCAAATGTTCACAAATTCTTACGTTCATATCCTTCTCATCCATCGTTTTGAGCAAATAAAAAGCTATTTTGTGTTATGAACATTAAAGGGTATCCACTCCCTATAGAATAACTTTAGTATAAAAAAAAAAAAAGACTTGACAACATATTGCGGCTCTAAACTCATGATATCATGATACATGGTACTGAGTATTTGACGCCAAGAAGAACGAAAACCCCTTGGATGGTTTCAATAGCATCATTTTCACCGACGATACCAAAATGGCGACAGCCACGGATCGTATGGCCACCATTATGTCGCTTACCTCATCGGTCTGCAAATCAAAGTTGGTTGAGAAATGCTTCCTCGCATTGGTCGCACTCAGCGAACTAAACAAACAAATTGGCTTATACTGTATGAGACTGGCCAATGCTAGGAAAGGGATACCTACATGCAGATTATCTAGGATTACTTTGTCGGAGTAAAACGAAAGAATTCCTACGATTGTCACGTCGGGATGTGGCCCGGTCCCTTTCAATTTTTTTTGTAAAGTACGACTTAAGAGTAGGTATCAATCATTACTATCATATTGCCAAAATTCTGTAGAGATTAGCTTAATATACTCTACCTCATGAACAAATTGGGTGATGAGTGAACTTATTACGTCAGCTGAAAAAGGGACAGGTGTAAAGTAGTATTAATGATTAGGTTATTTTTTTTTTAGTTTCATTTTATTTTCAAATAGTACAATTTAGAATTTTGTAAGTTATGGTCAAATTGACTTACAAAATTTGTTCACCCATCAATAGTCATTTAAGTAGCAACACTATGACTCACAACATAAATCTATTATAAGAATAGAGTGGGTCACTCGCTATTATATTTTGTGTTTCCAATCGTCCATAAGCATCTTGTGATCAATGAATCTATTTTTTGCATGACTACGAGTTATTGCATGTATATACATTTTTGCGACTTGGTCCATCTCTACTAGCTTCTATAACGATAGAACATATTGCAGTACCTAAATTAAGTCCATATATTAGCAACTCAAACGCATTTGACGTGTTTACTTGTTTTTCTATGGGAATAAAATCTTAACCTTTGGCTATGGAATTTTTCTATGATAAATCACTTCTATTAAATTTAGACGTAAAATATGAAGACCTATTGATTAGAGCATTAAGAAAATAATACATTTTGATTGATTGTTATGTGAAAAAATATGTTGAAAATACATTTTTATAATTGTGATGCCGGTGTGTATAGTGTGAAATAATCTAAAAATTATTACTTAAATAATCACAGTTTTACTTAAGACTTTTAATTAATTACTGTATACAAGTGTGTATATATACAGTTATAAGATAATTACTTAATATGCTCATAGTAAGTACACAGTACTCGTATATCGTAGATAAAGTCATTGGACTAAATACTGATTTCTAATTTGTTTCCTTCACCGAACCAACTAAACTATCGGTTAGTTTACTATCAGTTTAGATCAGGGCGATATTAGGTTATAGATTATAATTCATATCTTTATGGAATAATATGTACATAAATATATATAATGATAATTATAATTGTAATATTCTTTAATTAGTACTTGTAATTAAACAATAAGATACTGTTATAGTCATAACTCACTTAAATATGATTCTTATTATTGCTAATAATAAAGGCCAATGATGTTATCAACCTCACAAAATGAAGTAATAAAAGTCAAAGGTTATTATTTTTTTTTAACCTTAGAAATATCTATCTGTAACTGAATTAAGATTATCTCTCGAATATCTTCATTCATATGGAGCAGTTCTGATTATAGTCCTTATCAACTGCATCACAATTTGAATCAATTGTAAAATGTTCTAACGTAGATAGTTGTGATGCAAAACCAATGTTCATTTTCCATATCTCAGTTGATTTAAAGATTTCATGGTGATGAATGGAGTGAGTATTTGGTAATCATTGTGTTACAACGATATTAACACATAGCAAGATTTAATAAAAATGTAGCTATTCAGTAGCTACAGTTGCTTGAGTTGAGATCATCTGTTTTTGACTGCTTATATGCAATAGGTGGGCAATACGTTTATAATTCCTTTCCTATAAACATATAATATCAAAACCGAAAATTGTGCTACTCCATTTAACGCCAATAATTCACTATAGTAGTAGTTAATTCATCAGCCATCCAGTTTTTTGGTGAGATAATTTTCAACTATTATACAAATGCGACAGATACTCATTTTATATAGCTCCGATCACTCGACACGAATTGACAGTATATACACCAGTGGCGGTAGAGATACGGGTTGAATAACCTAGAAGTTACTCGAACACTGCATTCGTCTTCACAATACTTTTATCTTAACTTTAAATGTCATCAATTTTATCGCGACGCTTTCCACTCATATTAAAGTTTTTAAAATAAACGTTGACTTAACCAAAATTTTAGGCTAATTCAATTGTTGAATAATTTTTTTAGGCAATTGCAACTACGTATATTAGTCAATTTAATTATCTACAGGTGTTTCTTTTATAGTCACGTTTTTATTAATTTATTGTTTTTTTTTTTTGTGAATTGAGTGCGTATTACATAAATTTTAGTAATATTTTTTTTTTTCATATTTTGTCTTGGTAATTTGTTTCGTAAACCAAATTTTAAAGAACAGGTAAAATGTTACATACTACGCATTTACTATACTCGTAAAGTAAGAACGTAAATTAAAAATAATTAGTTACTTCTTAAAAATAGATTTATATCTGAAAGTATACACAATATTTCTGGGTCTATATATGAACTAATTTAATACGTAATTTGAAAATATCTGATTACTGTAAGGTTAAACCACTCATAGACCTTATATGTTTGGCTGAAGAAACAAATTTGTATAGAGGTTCAGTCTTCAATAGTTTTTAAATTACTGATCTAATGATGGGTTTAGTAGACTATCAACTTATAAAGTCACTAAATTAATTTATATTTTCAATAAATTGGCATAAATGTTGGCAAGGTTTATTATGATCCCATAACATATCTTAGTACCATAAATTGATTAGATATTAAAACTATGGCAGACATAAAGAAACAACTTAGAAATTCTAAACACATAAATGTTGCTAAACGTTAAAATGATAAAGTAACATCAAAGATGCTATTCAACAATAACAATTCGATGGACTAACAGCGAATCTACTTTAATAATTGGACAAAGAGGTTGCTAAAAGTACAGAGCAGAATAAGCATACAGTTTTGAAAACAAAAAAGTTCGGGCACAATTCGCTGCAAATTTATGCAACTTGACGGAAACTTACATTATGGCATGGAAACTTACCGGACATTGTCTGAGAATACACTGTACAAATTCACTTTAGGGACGATTTTTTGATCTCAATGGAGGTTCAGCAATTGAAATGAAGTACTGAGTACTTATACGTCCAACTATAATTTTCTATGATTTTCCTCGTTATTAGTTAGACACCCTCTTCAGTTTTATTGCCGACATTTTGCACATTCGTATATTGTGTGATTCGTGTATTTCTAAACTATATCTTCAATAGGTTTTAATCTGCTGAGATCATCTGCCTCGTAATTTTATCACTCAAGATCGTGCTGATATAAACTATTATGTATTTCTTGTGACTGCAAATAATTTTGTTTATTAAAATTGGAATATGCCGGAATTATAGTTTTTTCTAATGACATTTCTTATATGAATATTTTGCTAGCATAATTTTTGATTTTTTTTGTTCAAAATGATCAAAATGGAATTATGAAATTTAAAACCAACATCTTAATGGTACAATTTTCATTTACATCATCGTTAATAATTTCCAAATAACTTACTTATGGTATAATTTATAGAAAATTCAATGTATGGGGTGATGCAATGATATTTTCTTGTCAATGCGTGAGGTTCATAATTGAAAAAAAAAACAAAAAAAAAAGTTGAAAATTAATAGAAGATGAAAAAATTAAGAAAAACTGCTAATATATAATATGAGTAAATGTTCTCGGATTTACATACAACTAAGTATAACATCTCGATATGTAATTACAATGAATAAATTAATTACAGTTCTTAATGGCCCCGAGTTAAAAATTATGTAGTACGAGTAACGACTGACTATAAATAAGGAATTAGAGTGTGTGTAACCTCAATAAGGTTGTTTAGTAATTATTCAAAATATGCATATGATTCATATTCTTAGCAGGTTTTATGGATAAACTTTATGTGAACCTGCGACGTTTAACTATGATTTAAAAGCTACGCTTAGCATAGACACAATGATTTGTTTAGCATAGCTTAAATAAATGTAGTTAACTGAAATAAAATAATCTAATGAATTTAATTGTATCAGCTGTATATGATTTAAGTTTTAAGTTAGCATATTAACAGAATTTAGTAGAGACACAGTATTCATTCACTTGATTCATATAAGAAATTTAGCCATGACATTCAATAAATTTGGTAAAAACACTTATCAAAGATATGAACCAGCACACGAAATATTAATACAAAATTTAAAAAAATAATTTAACCGATACACACAATTAAATTATCTGCAATAATTTCAAAATTTAGTCGAGGCACATAATAAATACATTTTCATTCATTTTCCATTACTTTCTCTTGATTACTTGATATATTCGTTATTCAGGATATGCCTTTCTGCTTCTCAAATCCATTTGCTTATGTTTAGTTTATTAAATGATTTTGAATCACCAAGAACCAAGTATCTTTTGGGCCAATATGAATAGGAATCATTCAATTGCAATCAAATGGAAAACATCTGTATTCAGTTTTAGGTGTTTAATAACAATGATAAAGATTAATTGACTTAATGTGTAATCCTATTGCCCGTACCCGCCCCTAGATGTACATTTAAATACATAAATGTTTTATGGGTTGGTCACTCAAAGGGTTAGCAATTTAAAATATTGCCGTTTTGTCAATTGTGACTATTTTAATTAATATTTTTATACAATGGTGAAAATTCATTAAATTTCTTCCAAAACGTCGTACTGTTCAATATGGCCATGTTATTCGCGGATTATGATGATCGATAAAAACTAGTGCAGAGCGACCATTTGCAGTTACAGCGACGATTTTAGTTTTTTCAAGTACCTAAAATTTTACTGTCTAAAATTATTTCACTGTTCATAGTTCCAACTCAGAGATCCATTTGGAAGAGTAATTTACCTACGGAATTTTGAGAAACTGAGTGTGTTTAATTTAAGCCATCTTTACCATCCTCCTTTTCATCCTGACTAATCTTGATGGTAATGACTTAGTTTTATATGTCGACAATATGAATTACTACACCAATTTTAGATTAAATTATGATCGAATTACGGTGGATGATCTTTAACATAATAAATAAATTCAAGACATTCTTACCACACACGTATTATCAAATGAATAATGATCGATTCAAGGATTGATCTCATTTATTTAAATTATCATATACATATTTTTAAAATCAATTCATAGCAAATATTTTAAAATCTGATCGTTGTTTAGTTTACACAAATAATATGCAAATTTGTGTACAAAAATTAGAGAGATGTCTGAACGTAAATCAGTTTCTGTCATTCTTGAAAACACCATTACTAATCATGTTTTTTTTTATGGGAATTTTAATAACAAATAATTAATTTCATTCCTGGGAATTTTAATCATTTTAAGAATAAAAGTCAAAATTTAAAAAAGTTGCCAAAATTATATATATATATAGATTATAGTATTTTGTTTAACAATAAATTAAACAAACATAAAAAAATGCAGTAATTCTGGCAACTTGTTTGTCTCTTCCATAGTGCCCATTGATGACATCAAAAGAAATAGCACAATTTTAATGATCTTTAGGATCTTTCAAAACAAAAGAAAATCTTGACAAGAAGTAAAAAAAAGCGAATGTGAAACATAATAATAACAATAATAATGGAAAAGAAGTTCGACAGGTCGGCAGTACAATGTAAGTTCTTTTTTATGTTTTCTTAAATTTATTAAGTGATTTTGCCTTCTCTCTCAATTCTGACATATACCAGGAATTTAATTCTTATTATCATTTATTAACCCTTTATTGTTGCTTGTTTGTAAGAAATTGAAATATAAAATAAAATAAACAATGTGATCATGCCAAGATTATGCTCTCTAACACATGCTATTAATCAGCACAATAGATGGTAGAAAACACTAGTCAAATGTTGTTGATTACAGCCTATTCTTTACGTCAAAGTTTTCACCGGAATTAATTTTCTTGACCATTTGATTGTCGATCAGCGACTAATTCTAAATAATCTGCATCCTAATCCATATATCATTTTGATTCACTTTTAACACTTTATCATGATAAATTCT
>JANSTX010040051.1:0-12926 GCA_027564355.1 Penthetria funebris | reverse complement strand
TTAGTAATTATATAAATTATAACTTTTTAAGTCTGTTTTGTGTACTATTTTATATTATTTTAATAAAAATAAAATACGGAATGTATAAATACTTTCTTTACTTCAAATGTTTCTATATCTATGTATACAATCAACCTACAGGAAAATTTAAATAGTAAATAACATTTTATGATCATATATTGATTCATTCATTAATATTATGCATAAACATGACTCAAATTTATAAATTGTTCATTGCACAAAAATGGACATTTTATGAATGAAATGAAATTATTATAATATTAAATATACATAAAAAAACAAAAAAAAAAAGTTACGTAAACAATATAAAATAGTAGTATTATATACAGCCTGTGTTCATAAAGATAAAAAAAATTTGTGAAAATATATGTTGTAAAAAGTAAACATTAATATGTTCCATTGAAGACAAATATTAGTAAAAACGAGTAGAAAATGAACAGATTCTCATAGATAAATATTTTTTACCATATCCTAATATACCTAGTGTACATGATCATCATGTTGAAAATAGAAAAGAAAACCTACATTTATGGTTTTTATATAGAGCTGTAAATGTTATATATGTTAAATTTAGAGACAGATGTTGCAAAAAAAAAAGTCATAAAATTTAAAAATATAAAAAACATGAAATTTTTTCACAAAACTTGAACAATTTTGTTAGAAATTTTATGGCGAATAATTTTAATGTTATATGCATATCCATATTTATATTTGTCTTTCCTTATTATGAGTTGAATAATAAAAAATTGAATTTATGGATTATTTTATTTTTTACTTTCAAATTCATAAAATAATACCTATTTAATGTAATTTTAATGCATTATTAGAAAGATTAGGAAATGAATTTTAAACTGCATTAACTAATGTAGGTCAGTATAATGTGTACTTGTCTATCAACACAATATATTTTATATACGTTGAATATCAGTGAAGTACATAACAACAGGACAATTAATTTAATATCAAATAAATTTTCATTTAAGTATATAATAGATATTATTATTATTAAATAATAATAATATAATATTATAAATAATATAATTATTATCCACCTATAAATTATAATTCTTTCTTTGAAATAATGAAAATTCTTACGTATTCTATATATTTACATTCAACTCAGAATTGTATTTTTTTAAAATTAAGTTTTACTATAGAAAAAAAAAAGTTCTGTGCCATTTACAAAATATGAACAAATTACAAAAATATTGCTAGTGAATATAAATGTTTTCTTGTCAAACGAATATTTTATCCAGTACAAAGAATTCATGAAAAAAAATGTCTTTCTATAATTTGAACAATTAATTAAAACCTACATTTATTTGCATATTTATGTTATATAAATAGTTTTTCATATTTGTTGTATAAAAATATCATGCTACACATCAACATATTTCGTATTTTACGTGTCATGGAGCAGTTTCCTGATTCTTCCAAATAAAGACAAAATGATCATAAAACATAATATGTTGAGTTTTTTTTTTTTTTTTTCTTTTTGTATCATTCCGACAATATATATTTGCCATAAAAATGGATAAAAAAAATTCTTGCTTATTTTTAAATATCATATTAGTTGCTCATATGGTAATAAAATTCTATTGGATATGGCAAATTTTTTTTTTTTATTAAATATTTCCAACATAAATTAGAGAAATTGCTCGAGCTACTAATTTATCAGATTTTATAATAATATGAAACTATAGGGAATGGTAAATTAACATAGTTGTGCTGCCCTATGCGCCCTTTAGTTGCAAAGGTAAACATATGGTGAAAGCATTACAATACGATTAAATTAACTAATTGAATTTTCGCCTTATTTACTCTGTCTATCTATAAATATTGTATTCTATAATTATTATATCATTACTATTTTGAGTAACAATAAAAGTGAATTGTCTTCTAATAAATATTTAACATTCCATTAAAAAATATTTAATCTGTAGATTAGATATAAATTTGTGCAAATATAGTTTTTGTGACAAATACAATAAATATATGCCTATACACATATAATACAATTTTGTTTAATACTTTATATGATTATATACAATTGACAAATGGCAAATATATTTTTGAAATTCTTAAAAAAATTGTATAATTAATTATTATTTGTTTAAACAAATTTTTTACTATTAGAATTATCAGTTTGAGATTATAAATTTAAAACATATAACAATGGAATTATAATAGTATTCTGAGAATATTATTTGCTACTATTTGAACTATGCAGTATCATTGTCGGTGCATTCTATGTTCTAAACAGTATTAGATGATCACTTGAACTGACTAAAGAAAATAATGCTGTCTTAAAGATATTAGAATGAAATCGTCACTTGCGGATAAAATTGGGACTGTATTTAGATAAAATCGTTTAGCATCTAAATCTATGACAAATAATATACGTATTATCAATGATAGTACGAGTTATAATTTTGAACAGATATTTGTCAACTATTACCGTATATGTTGAAAATCAAATCCAATTCTAATTATATTATTGTTGATAGTTTGCTAGATATAATTGCTTATATTCAATTTATTGGGTAACTGAGCGTTTTTAAAAGCATAAAGTCCTTGAATTAAAAAGATTGTTAGACCCAGAATCATACCACAAACTATTCATATTTTAAAACATTTATTTTATTATTTTATTATTATATACGGATATATGAATAATAAAAATTATAATGTCTACGTGACTTTCTTCTTACAATATTTTAGTTCTATACATTTTTTAAAATTTGCTTATGTTCAATAACATTTGCAATTATCGTTATTATAAATAATTGAATTTATATTCATAATTCCTTGACCTTTTTACTTTAAATATAGTCAATCAAAAATTTGATTTAAGCAACACAAAAAAAAAGCAGCTCTGCGTATAAAAAAGATTTTAAAATATTTTTATATTATTTGTTATTTATGTAAATCAAATGGATTTCAATAAAATAATAATTAAACTATAAATTATTTATTTATTATTGTTTTTAGTGGGTGTCCATATGCATATATACGTTTATGCATTTGATTGCAATCTATAAAAAAAATTATTCAGCAGTAAAAAAAAAAAGTGAAAACTGATTAAAGTTATGTGCATTTTTCATTTTAAAATTTTTTTTTATTATTAATGAATTTTG
This sequence comes from Penthetria funebris, assembly GCA_027564355.1. Taxonomy (NCBI): domain Eukaryota; kingdom Metazoa; phylum Arthropoda; class Insecta; order Diptera; family Pleciidae; genus Penthetria; species Penthetria funebris. The sequence continues at coordinate 9,768 of JANSTX010040051.1, read as the reverse complement.
ATATTAATGACTACACATTTTTTTTTAATCGATTTCTGTGTAGCTAAATATTTAGCTATTTAGGTATTTTTATTTACATCAACTAAATTATATTCAGACAACTTAAATTTATTAAATATAATTGAGAAATATGGATTGTAGTTGGAAAAATAATTAATAAATGTACATTTACAAATATTCGATAATATTATAATATACAAATGAAATAATATTATTTTTAAAATTTTACCACATTATTTATTAAATATACTCATGTAATCTGTTACTGAGCTATGAAATAGCTTATTAAAACCTATGAAATTACTCATAAAACTTGAAAATAATGCATATAAAACTAATAAACAGCTTATAAGTAAAGTATATATTAAACATTAATTTAATCGCTAATTGATCGACTTTTAATAAATTCTTATAATCAGATTTTTTAATGACTTTTTCCCAGCTAAATTTATTATTATTAAGTTTTTCCAATCTTTAGGTATTTCATTTCGAATTGAAATGTTTAAATCTTACTCATATATTTTTCGATTATTAATGGCAAATGACAAATGATAATTAAAAGTTGAATTTAAACAAAAATCAGTTATACTTGAAAGATAGTGATCAGCAATTTAAAATTAACTTAAAAAACATATTTAAAAGTAATTAACTGCTAATTAAATGATATTGTAAATTTCAAACAGCTGATACAACCAAAAATTTCTGTATAATTTTCTAGTGTAATTTAGTAAAGCTTTTAAATTCGAAAATTATTAATTTGAAATTTACATTGTTTTTTGTAACATTGGTAATATATTTCATTTTTAAAAATTAAATTAATATTTCAATGAAATCGATATCATTGTTAACAAAATTCTGAATATAAAGTAGAAATAATTATTTTTAATAAATGTTAACCAAAATTTTTGTTCACTGGTTGTTTTTCAAATTTTGTATTGCATTTTTAAAAAAAAACCATTATCACTATTTTAATGGGTTTCCAATTTACATTATTATATTTATATTGCAAAAATATAAAAGCTATAATATTTATTTGTTTCGAATAAAAATAAACGAATTTGTGGTTTATCCGTGGTTATTATAAAGTAATTTTTGATAGTGTTTTTTTTTTTTTATGAAGTCTGTAAATCATCTTAAAAGAGAGATTTTTTTTATTGACAATATTGCATTGTTTTCAGAACTGCACCTTATTTTTGTATGTACCTGTATGTATTATTATGAAAAGTGAATTGTTTCTTTGATTTATAGTAATATCCAGTTTAAAGTTGTGTTTATTTTTAAAATATCAAATTAACTTAATTATTATAGGATAAATTATAAAATGAATGGAAAAAGAATGCATTAATTTTATTTACATAAATAATATAATAATAAAAATAAAATTAATGAATTAAATAAAAATAAATTATTCCATTAAATAATAAAATTTTCAATGTATATATGTTAGGAAAGAAAGTTTGTTATTTTTTGCACTTATCAAAATAAATGGGCTTTCTTCCTATCTAAAATATTAAATTAATTAATTTTTAATTTTTTTTTAATCTATACTTACATCTTAGAAAGTATAATGTTTTTTTTTTTTTATTGTTTTTATGCAAAAATTATTATGAATGAAACTATGAAAATGTTGCAAGAAATTTAAAAACCTATATATACTACTCGTATGTATTTTATATTTTATTCATATAATAACGTGCTAATGAGAAATATAATTTATAATATAAAAAAACGAAAAATAAGAATATATAATAATATATCCATGAGAACTTAAAATCATGTAATACGGAAAACCTGTTAATATAAATATACACATTTCTGGTAATTAAATCTAATTTGTTTTAAGGTATTTTTTTATTTTTATTTTTTTTAAGTTAAAATATTCATTCATATACATACCTAAAACACTTAAACTTAAACCACTTCCAGGTCTTCCTTGTCGATTTTGTGTAAGATTATCCTTTGTTATAGGCATTTTAAATTAAATTGAATATATAATTTTATAACGTAATTTATTCAATAAATTCATTTCCACATTGAATATTTATTTAATATAGTAATATTTCCACATGTATTTAATTAAAACGAAAAAAAAATAAATCACAAAACACTTAGGAAATAAATACTATCGTATAATTTAAATTACAGCATAGTATGTAATAGACAAGTACTTATATATATATATGATGAAATAAAAAATTGTTATTAATTAATAAAAACTTGTTTTATGCAAATAACACGTAATTAATAAAATTTTACACGTTAAAGAATTAGAATAATATAATAAATTAATTTATAAACTAGTTAACAATATTTAATTATTTTTTTTTTTGCCATTCCATATAAATTTAACTGATTAAAATTCTAAAATAAAGTTTTATATTAAATTGGTCATATAAACTAATTGACAACATATATTTATAAGAATATTATAATAATATAATAATACTTGAACTATACTTATGTAATTATAATAACATTTTTTTTTTTTTTATTAATAATTTCAAATTAAATATTATTAATATAATATTTGTTTCTTATTAATTCTTCAACTAAACTTCAAATAATCACATGTATGTAAGAAACAAAAAAAAAACTCACAAAACATGAATTAAAACATGACACACAAAGTTAAGATTAGATTAGATTGTTTAAAAAAAATTAAATTAAAAAAAAGTTTTCCTTTTATTTAATGGACAGGTAAATTATAAATTCATTAACTATTTATATTCGACTCGCATATTTTCTGTGATATATCAAATATTAAACGAACCGTTTCCAATAACGTATAAAAACACACTAAGAATATATGAAAATTATGAATGTTAAAACCACTGTGCAAAGAAATAACTGACTGTTGTTAATATAACAAGTGGTCATGGATGGATGGGAGAATATTTTTTGTTGAAAATTTGTTTTCCATGTAATATTACAGAGTAGACATTATGAATACTTAAGGTTAAGATTTGAGATGAGAATATAGTATTTTTTGTGGTGTTGTTTTTCCTGTTGTTGATGCTGCTGCTGTTATCATCTTTAAACGTATGGTTCATCATCAAGTTTAAAGTCTTTTACTAATAGCCCAGTGTAACATTTTGTGAAATAAATAAATTTATGCAATTTGAAGTGAAATATATTACATATAGATCTGTAAGAAATATGCTAGAAAATTATTTAATTATACATTTAGTATTTCCAGTTACAATTTATGAACAATTGGTAAAATGGGATTACATAACTCTATTAACATTTAAATTTTAAATTATTCCACTGAAAAATATAGAAAATAGTCATATTAGTGAGGAATGGGCGATGTCTCTTGTAGTCAACTCATTCAGTTGCTTATTATTGATTGTATCAATATATACCATCCATTATGACTGCAATTATTCCATAAAAAATGAATTACCTATTGTTTGATTTTAAGTAAATTACCATAATTATCTAATCTTTGATTCATATCTATTTTTATCATACAATCATCACAATATAGAACAGTATTTTTTTTTATTCCGTAGAAAAATTATAAATATTATAAAATAACAAATAATTTTTAATAATTCTTATCATAATTATTACTGGGTAATAATTTCAATACATTTTCTACAATATTTCCGATTTATTTAACAGATTTCACATATATTCTGGTTATCGTATAAAAAATGGAGTCTAAATACCACAACAAAATGGCACATAAAAATTGGCGTCTGAATATCGCATCAAAAATAACGTCTGATAGCATCAAAAATGGCATCTGAATATCACATAAGAAATGGTGTCTGAATATCACATCGGTACTTAGAATAAGCGTAGTTAATGGAGTGTAGACAATATTTAGATAATTCAGTATACGCTAAATTATATTTATGTATTACTTAGAATTTTACTTTCATAATGAATAATATTTTATTTTGAAAAATAAATGAAGTTTATCATATCTTTTTTAATTATTTAAAGATATATAAAATAAATACAAATAATAGTGGCATTATAGGAATAATAATGGCATAATTTTTTTGTGATTAAAAACGCTTTCAATTAATGATGATTTATATTCGATTTCGATTAATTCACATTAAATTGTTAGCGAAATGTGATCTTAATTCAGGTGTGCAAATCACGTGCGGGTGCATATAGTGTGGTACTATGATGTTAAAGTTGTTGCTTCTAATGTACAAGTATCATTCAATGTCAAAAAAAAAAACAACTATAAATTCAGATTTCCAAATATAATATATTGAATCAATTATAGCTATCTGGTTTTACATTTGAATAATTTCGTTAAGTGTTGGATAGTACCCTTGGTTGCTAATTTGCTGGTGATATATTTCTCACGTAGTCATCAAATCAGTAAATTACATGCATCAGTAATATGGTAATACTTAATTACTATTTAGTTCTAGGTGGGATTATTGTCAGATTATACACACTACATTTATACCGGAACTACAATTTATTCATTATGTTTTTATTTCTGTTATTCTGAAATTAACGAACTTAATAGTGGAACTACAGATCAGTGAAATTGATTCTTATAGTTTCTTTATAAAATGTCCACAACATGGTAAACGTTGACTCAACAATGGAAATAATATCTCAATTGAAACTGAATATTATTTATTTGAAAGCAAAATAGTGGCAAATTCGCCTACGTTCTACCTTATTTAACAAACATATATGAAAACAGATTAGTGATTAAAATTTTAAAGATATTAGAGATCAATTATTGGCATTTAATATATGAATGATGATTTTATTTTTGATCAGTGTCTACTTCTGAAATGTAAACGCAGATGATGCTGATTGAAATCATTATTTAAGATATAATTTAAAAATTATCAATATATTAAAAATTATCGTAATTTAAGAAATTTAAAATTATGATTATTCGGCGTTCGGTTTAGATCTATCGGTAATAGTTTTTAAGTATCATAAATAATTTGCCACTATTTATGCCATTTTTATGTACTTTCATATTTTTTATTAAAAAAATTACTTTATTGTACAATAGTCCTAAGAAAATTAAAGAAATTGTAGATATAAAAAAATAAAAATAAAAAACATAACGCATACATAAATAAAAAATGATAAATTAATTTTTCTTCTTCTACCTGTTGCGCTTCTTTAATTTATGTTTTATTTTATTTTATTTTTTTCCATGCATTTAAGTTGTTTTAGTAGGCATATGTTTGAGTTAATTTATATTTACTTTTCTAGATACAGTAGATGCACTTTATGTTTAGAAAATAGTTTTAATTTTTCTATAATGCTTCTTATTAGATATATAAGAATTATCAAATAAGTACTAAAAGGTTTTATTAATTCTTTATTTGATAATGAATTGGTAATAATTTTATATTTTGCAAATATCACACTACAATTCAAATGCGTAATTATTCATTAAGTTTTCGATAAGATATAATTTTGAATTACCTTCTTTATTTATTGCTATACATAATTTCAGATTTGTTTAAATATTTCCACAATTTTATTTTACAATTGTGAAAATGGACAAATGAAATCAGGTGTAAATTATTAATAGAGATGATATCTATTTCAATTCAGTCATAAGTCATAATAGCAATGTATTTATCTGTAGTGATGTACGCTTTTATCGAAATAGGTCAGTAGAGGAAGTGGAATGGAAAATGAGCATATTAACACAGAATAATATAGATTATAGTTGTCATATTGGATACATAAATAATAGTCATAATCAGCTTATGACTAATTTCTTCTACATTATGTGTAGTTATACGATATACATATAATATAGGCAGAATCTTTTAAGTTAAAAAGAGCATCCAACATAATCAAATTATAAGAAACACGATATTAATATTTGTAATAAATTGATTTCATTGAGAATATCACGAATGTTTACTTAATGTGGGTATTGAATAAAATAATAAAACATATTTAATTTTGTAAACATATATAAACAAATTATTTAGTTGTAAACATACTGGTAGTTAAAAAAAAACTGTGCTAAATTTTGCATGAGTAATTTTATTGCAAACTTTAGAACAGTTATTATAATTTTATCGATATAACCGCGTGTGATAAAAAAAAACCCCTTCAATAATGAGTCTATTATCAATAATAGAAAATGAAGCAAAATGAAAATATTTTTCAGATATCGTGGACAAGCACTGTTTTTCGTTAATGCACTATAATTCATTTGAACTATTTATCCAACCCCAAATGCTTTTCCATAGTACCCAATATAATTCGCGCAAAACCTATTATATAACTTTCACGAAACAATTTGCATATATATTTAATAAAAAAAAATATATTTTCATTCAAAATCATTAATAGATTTTATTTCTTATACTGTAATTTAATCTAAAACGAATAAATTTAAAATAATTTTTTTTTTTAACAGGTAATAAATTATAATCATATAAATTATGTTAACTTATTTTTAATGTTTATGTAGCTTAAATCTTAGATAATTATAAATTCTATTTATTTATATAATGTCAAATGATTATGCAATTTATAAATAAATATATCGTTTATATGAAATGCAATTTAAAAGTTTCTAATAAGAAAATTTCAGTAATTAATTAATGAAATATCTGTGACATAAGTGTAAGTAGATTACAATATAATTCGTATATAGTTTTACTTGATATTCAGTAATTTATTTCATTGAAGATAAAAACGTGAGTTTGTCAATTATATATATATATATACTTGTATTGATTCATTTATACGATTTCAATAGTTTAAAAAATTTAAACGAACCTAGTTTTATGTTATCGAGACTATATGAAATATTTCTCAAACACTTACTTACATTATTTATTACTATAAAATCTGTTAATTATTATTATTATATTAGATATACGAAGTCCACAATTTAATATTTTCAAATAGACTTTGGAAATCTAAATGGGCACTTTTGAGTAATTTGTTTAATAAAAATCGTGTATGCGGTACAACTGCATCTTCAATTTGTTATATTTTATTAAAAACGGTTATTATGTAACGTGTAATCCTAAAAATAATTAAAATTACTTATAATATGATTGTGTGTTTTCCGTTTCGAAAATGTTCACATAGCTGTTGTTATAATAACCAATATGATAATCTTAACCAATACATTAAAGGATATGTCCAAACTTATCTCCAGATTTCTTGTAGCACATCGCACTAAATTTTATTTGCTGCCAAATAAACGTATGTAATAACCAATAATTGTTTATGTCATTCAATATTTTAGCGAAACATGTATATATATTAATTTACCACATATTTTGAATACCAAAGGACTTAAATTGAAATATTACTCATGATCTTGATGACTGGATCATCAAGCCAAGGAATTTGATTTGAACATATATAAACACTTTAATATATTCATTTTTATTAAAAATTTAACATTATCAATAATTTTCAGACAGATGCTTTTGTTATATAGTAGATAAATCTACTAATTATAATAATTAAATTTCTCAACCACACCATTTAGATTAATTTATATATATTTGATTAATACTAGTATATAAATATTATATATTTTTTTTCGATAAATTATTTCTAATTATCCAATAATAATAAAAGCAATAAATTAATTATAATGTATGTATTAGGTGTTTGTTTTTTTTTTTATTTATTTATCTTCTGTCTTTTTGTGATATATAAGTAAACATATATTATACTTGTACCGGTTAAAAATATTCAAGTATATAATTATGTATGGCAAATTCAAGTAAACAGGTCGCATATAAAAAAAATGTACATATGATATACAAATGTAATTTATTTAATTCTAGTGAGACATAACGACGTCGAAGTTATTGCAATTTTTTTTAAAAAAAATAAAATACTGTAGGCGTCCTGTATACCGGATAAATGAATTAATGATTTTCTTTTAAAATACTTGGACAAAATGTACGAATTAATCAATAAATGAAATTTGTGTGTGGGGTCTTCTAATGAAATTTAAAGGGGGATACACAATGATTGATTCAATAATTATTCTTTTCTTACTCTAAAATATATTATGAAATTATCATAAATTTTATTATACCTACAAATTACATATTAAATATATATACAAAATATGTGCATCCGTTGAAAAATTGCAGATGCATTTTTTGTTTAATTTTTTTTTTTTTTCCTGTGTCATTAAGCAGGTTTACCCCGTTTACTTAATAAATAAATAGGTAATTATATTTATATATATATATTGTATATATATGCTTAAAGCTATTAAGATCTGCCTATACACGTATAATATATTATGATCTCACGTTTTTTCGGCAAAGTATTTTAAAGTGATATTGCTAAAATGTTTTAAATTCTTATCAAATAGTGTCAGCTATTTTTTATTTTCATTCGATTTAAAAATTTATGAGTAAAATTAACAACTAATATGATATTTCATATTATATTTACTTACAAATATATTACTTATCTATACAGTTTTTTAATGATTTTAATTGCAAAATAACTAATCTATATAAATATGTATATTTTAAGGCATTTAAGTGTATATTTTTATGCGGAAACAACGGATATACTATATATATACAATAAATTTAAAATATATATATATATGTATAAATTTGCAATTCACTTTGTATACACCGATAAGAAGAAAATCTGTTTCAATTATTATAATTAAATGTCTATGCATGAACATGTTGTGAAATGTCCTTGATGATAATATTAATATAAATCAAAATGAAAAAAAAAAAAAAAAATTGCGAAATATTTCTGTTAATAGATATGAACTGTAAATAAAATTGAACATGTATACGTACAAAAGTATCACATTTAATTTATTTATTATCAGAATATTTATTCATTTATTCATATTATAATATTATGGCTTTGTAAAGAAGCCAAGACTCTTAATTTTTAGATGCAGCGATATTGAATGCCACCAAATTACTCAACTTAATACAATGATATATTTTAATCATTAGTCGAACTAAATAATGACAATATGTTATACCTTAACTTTCTACAACCACATCACATTCACTTTGTGCTAATTATTACATTTGCCAATTTACTAAGTAACGAAATTTATTTTTAAAAAATATATATAAAAATAATATAATATTTTAAAAATTATATTTTTACGAAATGTTTCTTAATTGAGCTATAATTCCCTGTATGTATAAAATTACATTCGGAATTAATAAACCCTTTGTTATGTAATGCGAAAGCATCAAAATATAGAAACTAATGTGATGGAAGCACTAATTTTTGTAAAATAAAAATTAAATCACTAATTATCATAATTTCAAGTTATTATACAAAGGTACAATATATATATAAAATATGTTAGATAAAACAAATAAAATATGTTAGATAAAACAAATTATTACAATATTTCAATTTGAAACTAACTGTTCTATGGTCAGTAATCTTGCCGATTTCTGTATCATATATTTTAAGTGCTAGTATATGGTCGTAATTAAATAATTGTTAAATTGATTTATGCAATTACTTAATATTATGATATATGCAATGGTTATTAAATCACTTTAATTCAGTTATTATATATACTAATAAGCACCTTACAAACTTTAGCATCTCATTTGACTGTTATTAACCAGTTTTAGTAAAATATCCATAAAATGAAATCATTCCAGCTACTAGTTTGTAATATCGTAAAAGCGACATGACTTAATGAACAATACATACTACATGCAATGAGATATCATAAATGATCTCATAATTGGTATTGATGAATGAGTAATTTAATATAATAAAGAATGAATTTCGCTAACGTATTCAACATATTAT